>VZRZ01006992.1:162973-227203 GCA_013398175.1 Climacteris rufus
GCCTCGCCCTCCACCACCAGCCCCTCCAGCACCTCCTTCAGCTTCCTCTTGGACCAGCTGGTCGCGTCCCGCTCCGTCCTGCGCGGGCAGCGCGGGGCCGGGTCAGCTCCGGCCGCCGCCGCGCCCCCTCCCCTCCCCGCCGCGCCCGCCGCCATTCCCGCCGTGCCCGCCCTCACCAGTGCCAGTTGTTCACGTTGGTGCCGTCCGCCCGCTCCTCCACGATCCAGCGCGGGTCCCCCTGGCCCCACTTGGCCATGGCGCCGCCGCCTCCCCGCGCCCGCCGCTTCCGCCGGCACCGCCAGAAGGTGCCAGAAACTTCCCCGCCCCGCCGGAGGAGGAGGAAGGCGAGGCCCGGCCCGGCCCTGCCCGGCCCTCCCTTCCTCCCGGCGCGGGGGGCGGAGGGAGGCGCTGCGCCGGCGGTCTGAGCGCTGCTGTTCCGCGGCCGGCTCCGGGGGAAGGCACCGTGTAGCTGCAGCGTAGGAAAGGGAAAAAAGGAAAACAGAAAAGCGTAAAACAGACTCGCGTTTTCAAATACCACGGCGGACGCTTGTGTTTAAAAGAACAGATAATTGGTATCCCAAAATGACTCTTATCTGAAGCAGTGACAAGGCAGCGCCTCCGGAATCAGGTTTATTGTCTTGCCGATTTGACACGTGCCAAAAGAAATTAAATACACTTAAATACAATTAAATACTGTGAGCTAACGCTGCTGCTGGGGAAGCAACCCTGCAGCACAGCGCTGCAGCCCTACCAGCATATTGCTTGTTCTCTTCCTTATCCGTCCTTACAACAGCATTACAATTGGGTAACATTCTCATATGCCTATTGCTCATTCAATTCTGTGCTGTTCCAATGAGTCTCATTGTGGTTTTTCTACAACTTTTTCTCATCAAGTGTTCTTATCAGAGAGATGCATCGTCCCCAGACTCATCATCCTCAGAATCATCGTCTTCAAGCTCATCATCTCCAGGCTCTGCATCCAAAATCACTGCCACTTCTGAAAACTTCACTCCTTTCAGCTCTTTTTCAGGGACAGGCAACGTGGGATGAGGTGTTAAGGACAGAGATGACTTCTGGTTTGTGTCAGTCAGAAAGGAATCCTGCAAAAAAACAACACACGTGAGGCAGAACACTACAAATAGTTAAGTGTGGTCAAATTCTAAGCAGTAGAAATCATAAAGTTGTGTAATTTTATAATTTTTATATTTATATATAGATATATATTCTGTCTCCAGAGTTTACAAAGAAAGTATTGTTTTTAAGGTTGTAAGTTTTAGGAGCAGCACCTGAGAACCCTTTACTGCACACGTTCCATAAAGACAGAAAAGGGTCATCGTTTCTGAATCAAAGCCCTCCTTCTGGGCAGGGACAAAGAGCCCTTTCTCTACGACTTTTTTATAGAGTCAGAAGGGTTTGGGTTGGAAGGGAACTTAAAATATTGTCCAGCTCCAACCCCCTGTACCTTCCCTGAGACCAGGTTGCTCCAAGCCCTGGTCAGCCTGGTCTTGGACACTTCCAGGAATTACTTTACAAGATTTTTTGTTTTAGTTCCATCACAGGCTTACTTTCTTGATAATTTCTTTAGTTATTTGATGAATAACAATAAAATACCTTTCACTCCATGCTTTGCAATCGAAAAGCTCATTACCTGTGTTGTTGTGAATTCCACAGTGGGCTGGGCCTCTACATTTTTACTTTCAGCAGCTTTTCTAGGTGCTCCTTTTTCCTCATGTTCTCTGTTGTAATCCAGCAGCACTGTCTCCAGGTAATTGGTTTTTTCAGGGGCCTGAATTTCATCTTTTTCAGCATCACCTCCTTTGGTGCTTTTCAGGTTGTCAAATGACATTATCTCAGTTTTCCTAAGAGAGTTAAGAGAGTTCATAGCACCTGGAGCTCAGACAAAAATCTCAGTCTCTCTAAAACCAAGAGCAGTGTCTACACTGATCTCAAAATTAGTGGGATTTTCCCAGGGCAATGTTGAGGAATGAAAGTTTTTTCCTGCAAAAGGATTTAACAATTGTCTAAAGACTAAGTAGGAATTTGCCTTTGATACAAGATTAAAAAGCATTAGCATCCTTCAAGTGTAGAGATTTTTAACTTATCACTGTAAGGGTCCTTAAAAATGGACCTATATTCTCATGAAAGATCCAAGGAAAATCCTATGGCACCAGAATGAACTAGAACCACATTTTTGATATGCTGTTTTTTATGTATTTGTGATAGCAGCAGTCTACTTACCCATTATTCATGTGTTCTAGATTCTCTAAACTTTTCAGACTTCCATTTTTGTTAGTTGCCCATGGGTTATCAATGCCCTCCATAATTTTAACTCTCTTAACCAAATCCTGTTGCCTGTGTTTTCTGAAAATAATACATTAAAATAATAATAATATATTAAAATAATTCATTCTTTTTTGAAGATTGGCTTTACAGTTGTTTTTGAAAGAGAGGACGAATGATTTGTGTCATAAATTTAATACACAACATTTATTTTCAGTATTACTCTGGGGATTAGTCTGGAGTATTTCTTATTTCTCCTTAATGGTTTCAGTGCAAAAGCTCTCTGCCCTCTTTAAAATGTATTTGTGTTCCCCTCCTGCCACTGAAGTTAAGCAGCAAAACCTCCCTTGATTTCATCATTCATGGGGTTGGAGGAGACTCGTGTGGGTGTGTTACAGATACTTATGCCCTCCCTTGCAGTTAAAATTTCTGCTGCCCACATTTCTCTGTTTGAAAACCATTTGTCTCTCTGTTTTAAACATTTGTCTCTGCTTTTGCTGTGTGACAAGCACAGGAAAAAACAACCTTCACTTGTGTGTGCTGTGTCCAACACAGCAAAGCTTGGGCAACGCTCCGTGCAAATACCAGCAATTTATCACACAAATGCTTTTCAAGTGGACATTTCAAGTAAAGCAATCAACTGTAAATGTAAATGGCATGAAGGCAAAATGCTGTGAGTACCTTTTCCTTTTGAGATCCAGGAGGATGTACACCAGGAGGGTGATGAAGGTGGCAGCAAACAGGACCCCGAGCACGATCGCGGCCACGAGCTCCGGGGATGCCGAGGCAGCGGGAGCCTCCTGGATGGCAGCACTGACAGAGGCTGAGAATATCTTCTCCAGCTCCACCTCGATGTTACCCTTCTGCTCCCTCAGTTTTCTGAAGATAGGAGGGTAAAATGTGGATGGTTTACCAGACCTGCATTTTGGCTGGAGGAGTAGTGAAGAAAATAACAGAATATCCCTCCCCGGTCCACCAAGGCCTTTGCCAAAGATTCAGACTTGTCATGGGTTTAATTCAGAAAAAGCTCTGTTCTCAAGCAAGGTCTCCCTGATGCTTGTGACCCAAAATGCTGCAAAGCTTGGACTGTTGAACTTGAAGAGATCAGTATCCTCTAAATCCACATCACTGTCTTGGTACCAAAGAAATGTAAAATGTAAAATTGTATGTTCTTAATCAATATTCTGCCACTCTGAAGTCAATATATATTTTAATTATATTCTGTCTGCTTCAGCTTTTTTTCTTAAACTGACTTTTGAACCTATTTTGCACAATTAAACAGCCTTATTTACATTTTTGACAAACTCTGAAAATTAGCTTTCAGTAAATAGTGAAAAAGCTTTCTGAATTCTAAAACAATCCTATCTGTATAGGCTCTGACACCCAAAAGTCAGACTGTGCCATACAGACCTTTTTACATCTTCTGCAGGTACTTCCTGGTGTGCCTCATCAAAAGCAATGATTTTTATTTGAGTTTCATCTGTGCTGCTTCTTGATTTTCTTTCAAACTCCTTGGAATAAACATCAACGATGTATACATTCCATCCAAGTTTATTTTCCAGGACCCTGACATCATATTAAGAAAATATCTTTAATTAACTGGGCAATGACAGATTCTTTTACTCTGGAAATCAAATAAAGTAGTATTTAATACAACACTTGGCAGATATTAATTGATATTAATAAAAATACCTTGGCAGGTATTTTAATCTAAGCATGTAAAAATGCAGGATTATCATCAGCAAAGGGTAAGCTATTGCCAAAATTGTTGAGCAAGTGAGTGGCAGAGAAAAAGACTATCTGTTGATTGCTGTAAACAGTAAAGGTGGGGAGGAGGGAAATTTAATCTCACAATCCTCATTGTTTTCCCCTCCTTTTCCACACAAGGTTTCATGCTGGATTGGAACAGTGGCCCAGTTAATCCATCATTCTGATAACAATCAGTACCAGCTGCTTCCAAGAAAGTTTTCCATTTAATTTTTACCAACAAGAAACTGGTGCCATAATATCATCAATATCACAAACTCATTTTTTCCAGCCTTCAGAGTGATTTCCCTTCATAAGCACAGGACTCAATCTTTCCAATGTAAATAGATGTTTATGTACAGTCAGACAAAAATCTTCCATCTTAGTTAACATGCCACAAAGGCCCAGATATGGTTTTTATTGTAGTGTGGCCATCACACATGACTGGCTGAGCCCCTACTCCTGCAGGGCTGGATGCCCTGGAGCAGCTCTGCTGCTGTGCCATCGGGGGGGGGTTTCATCTGTAGCATTGGTGGGTTTGTGGTGTCTGTCTCCACATTTTTATCTTGCTATCCATGAAAACCTTCATCCTAGGCTGTTACAAATGACAAACATTGAGGTGGGAAGAGACCTCTTGAAATTGTCTAGTCCAGTGTCCTCTTTGACATTTGTCAGCTCAGGCCATAAACTTATGAGGCAAAAATTGGTGGATTGCTGTGAATTCCCTCAAATTATTCTGAACTACATCAAGTTGCAGGGCTGGCTTTTCCTGGGCACTGGTTGTATCACCTCCCTGTAGGCTGTCAGACCCCTATCCCAAAGGGAACCTAAATTTATCATTAGTTACTATACCAGAAGAAGCTTCATGGTTTCAAAAATACCTTTGTACTTCAGCAATGTTTCTTTCAACAACATTAATCTTCTGATTAAGCACCAGCATCACAATGTTGTTACTGGAACTGGAATCAACAGTTACCTAATAAAGAAAGAGCCACATGTAAGATTTTCTAAATCATTTGTACTTCTGCTAGATTGATAAAAAAGCTGAAACAAACAACCCACTAAACAATAATAAAAACCCTCTGATATGAAATAATTGTCCTCCAGAAGTCAGTTTTTGTGCCAACATATTTTTAAATGTCCATGAAAATGGCAACCTCTTAATTCTAGTATGTCAGTATTCATATATCTGACGGCCTTGTTGATGGTGTTAAGTAATTTTTTTTTTCCATTACCAAGCTACACCTCTTGTATACAGTTTTGACATGGAAGTAAATGAAGATTATACATAACACTCTTCCTTACACTGACTGTTGTCCGGGCTGTGAGTCTTCTTGTGCCTTGGTCTGCAGCTTGGACTTCCAGAGAAAATGTTCCAGCCTTTCCTGCTACAGAAACTGTAAAAATCTGCCCTGTATTTTCATTGATGTCGAATTCATCAGTGTGGTCACTCACTAAGCTGTACAGCAGAAGTCCATTGTCTCCTGAGTCTGGATCTGTGGCCTGGGTTTAAAAAAGGTCATTTGTGAGACTCAGCTTGTGGCTTTTGTGCTGCATGGTGCTCTTCAATCATTAAACCCAGCTTTCAAGAGCAGATTTAAGAGCTCCTTTAATGCAGTGGCAGAAACCCAGCTCTTTCACAGGATTTCTGTCCTGGTGAAGAGCACAGGAGACACTACCTGGACTGTAATGACTGGGAACTTGTAGGGCACAGAGTTGGGGATGCGGGCAGAGTAGGCACTGCTGGGAAACGCCGGCTCTTCGTTCACATCCTGCACGGAGATGGTCAGCATGGCCACGTTCTCAGCAAACAGGCCTGCAACACACACGAGTTAACAGCAGCCACAAGCACCAGCACAGCCCAAACTCCAAAGGCTGCTCAGGCTGTGGCTTTGCAACATCTCTGCTGCACGTGGAGAGAGAAAAAAGTTACCTGAACGCTGGACTTCTGCAGCAAATGAGACTTTTTCGTTTGCTTGAATTAAAAGCACGTACTGAGAAACTTCCTCATAGTTCAGATTAACTGCTGTTCTCAGCTCACCACTTTGGGGATCCAATCTGAAATGACCTGAAAGGAAAAAGAAGCACTTTTGCTGTTACAGCTGCCATTTCACATGTACCCCTCCTACTTCTCGTGTCTTAGTTGCTCTTGGGATGTTTCTATGGCTCCTCTGCTCTTAACAACATGAAATGCAGCTCTGCAAGAGGGCAGATGCCTTAACAGAAGTGCAAGGAAATGATGGACTAAAAGTGATTGGCAGGGAGGAAGCTGCTTCTTAACAACACTTTCTATTTAGGCTCCCTCAGTCTCTAAACTATCCTAGTTTAAGATCACATTTTTTAGCCAGTTGCCACCCTTTCTAAAGCCAAAGATCAGCAAAGCCAGTGCTGAAAAGCTCTGAAAGAAATTCTCTGTGTACTTTTTGTAAAATAATTTTTTTCTATGCTCTCCATCTCCTCATTTATGCACAGCAACACCTGCCATGCAAAAGGCAGGTTATTGTGTTCTCTTGGCTATTTTAACTCCTAAGGGAAATAGTACTCACCTTTTTCATTGCCAGATACAACAGTGTAATCAATCGGTTTTCCTGAAGTTTCAACCACAGTAAAAGCATAAATGAAATAATCCACTCCAGTGTTTTCCAAAACAGAAATGCTAATGCAGGAAAGAAATGATAAATCATAATGTTGAATTTGCCATCAGTTGTTGTCTGGGCAGGCTTTGAAATTTAACTCTTTAAGAGCGAGTTCTTTGTGGAAAATCTTGCCCCCTCCCTTCTAGTTGTTTGCTGGAGCTGCCCAACTTTCAGAGTGCACTGCAAACCCTGGTTTGCCAGCCAGACATTGCTTTATACTTGAGTAAAGCCTAAGGAAGAATGTTTTAGAGTGTGCAAGAGGAAAGGGACAAAGAGTCTGCATTATAAAAGCTGCAAAATAAAGAAATAAAAGGCAATGCCTCAATTCACGTTCGCAGAACCCCCAGTGTAGCAGAATTTCCTACACTTTGTTTAAAAAAACCCCAAAAATAAACCAACAAACTGATGTCCTTTCTTCTGCATGAAAAAGAGCTTCAACTTTGCTATGTTTTGCACTACCTGGGGAACACATCCCAGTTACATAACTTAATATGAAAGCCTCACCTGATCTCACTTTTGTTAAACCGAGGAACGAAGGGACGGTTGTCAAACACATTAACAGTAACCACAGCAGTGCCATTTAAAGGAGGAGAACCTCTGTCCTTTGCCATCACTGTTAAATGGATCTCTCCAGATCTAGACAGGTTTCCAGTTGTGATTATCTTCCCCTCACTCACATCCTCTATCAGGAAGAACGGGCTCACGTTTGGATCCGGGAGGATGTAGTACTCAATAAGGCCATTTTGCCCCTGCCATGAAAGGAACACAATTTCATGGAACTGGGAGTGTATTTTGAAGGGTAGGATAAACACTGAAACAAGAGAGTTAAAAAATACCTAGATGTCTCTAGTGAAGTTATTTTGTGATTTTTTAAATTTTTTTTTTTAAGAATGAAAACTTGGAGTTAGCTGTGGTAGGATGGGTACCAATTAAAAAAACCCAAAACACAAAGCAGAAGAAAATTCACAATAAATTGGTCATTTACACAATAAAAACATTGGAAAAAGGTCTCTAATGACAATAAGCTAGATGTGTAGAGGGGGACAGAGTTGTGAGGGTGGCACAGGGAGGACAAGTGCCACTTCACATGGCTGAAGGAGGAGTTTCATTAGGGTCTCAATGCAGATCTCACACAGTTCAGCAATTTTCAAAAGCAATTTCACTTTTTATACAAAATCATTGAAAAGGATGATTAAAAAAGGGCTGTTAGATGATTTGCAGCAATGTACCACAGCTGCACTATTCTAACTAAAATTATGCATGAAGAAATAAGGAAGGCACCTGCTACACCTATTTTGTTGTCACTTCTAGATGTTTCATCTTCTAAATGATATAATTACTAGTGATGTTGTCATGGTGATGTGGTTGACTACTGGATATCCCTGCCAGTGCCTGAATACTATTTGATGGCTGTAGTACAGATATATCAAACAAAATTACATTAAAAAATAGGGACAGAGAGAATTAGCTGGGGTGCCACACTTCAGAGGAGTTTGGCAAGCAGACATTTCCTTGTTCAAACCAGCCATGTTTAGTTTTTACAGATTCATCTACCTCAGAAGTGCAAATAACTTCAGAAACACTAAATTGCTTCACTGCTTGTATAGTTCTGAAAGATTGGTGCAGCTCTGTATAGCAAAGGGAAAAATTAAAGCAAATACAGCTGAGCAAACACGCCCAAAGCCAGGGAGTATGCCGGTGTCAAGGCAGAGCCATCAAAAGCTTAAATTCCAGTTCCCAGAGCTGATAGTTAGCCAGGATTCACTTTCTGCTACATTTGGTATTTCTTGCCTAGAGAAGGGAGGAGGATGTGCTTGGGCTGCAGCCCCAGGCAGTGTGAGCACCCGGCAGCAGGAATTACCTGATCGCGGTCGCTCGCGCTCACGGTGAGGACAGGAGCACCAACAGCATTCACCATGTCTATGGAAGTGGAGTAGGAACTCTGAGCAAACACTGGGGCATTATCATTCACATCCAGCACTGCAACACTGACATGGCTAGTTGCCTAGAAAACAAAATGGTTTAATGCATTTTAGAGTATTTAGTAATTTAGCAATTTTTTTTCTCGCTTGCATACGCAACAAAAGGTATGGATCAGGCTTTGGAAATGCTGCAGTAAAATGTTGTTTGTGTTTAATTTTGTGAACTCGACATCAGAGATCACTACAGGATTTTAACAGGAGAGGCAATGTTGCAGTAGTATTCTCCTTCTTGAAAGGTGGCTGAATGAGTAAGAACAGGATGTGTTTAGGAAGCCAACATGTCCTACATGCAGTTAAGGGAACCACACATTTCTAGTTCTGTTAAATAAGTGTCTAATATATTTTCAAATAAAAGCAGAACTAGAACAATCTGCTGAAAATACTTTTTCTCCCATGAAAATTATCCCATCACTTATAGTTCTAGCAGCAGCAGGCAAAGACTCTAGTTCCCCAGCACAGATTAGTCAGCAGACAAGTCAGGGTCAAACCCTACCATGCATAATTTTGAAGTATTTCACATAATTAAAACATACTACTGCTCAGTGTGGTTAAAGGTTGTAGAAATCTGATTCTAAACATGATGAGGTGACTCATTCATTCCACACAATAAATGTCTGGGATAGATCTCTCTCCCAAGAGTTCAAAATCCCCTCTGAAGAGTCACTGTTCATTACAATAATGGTCTCTTACCTGGTAGAAAGGAGCAGATTTATTGTTGACTGCAGTCACTGTAAGGCTGTATTTATTCATGGTTTCATAGTCTGGGGAGTTCTTTATCTTAATGATGCCCTCTATTTCATCTATTTCAAATATATTTTCTCCATCATCTGAGATAGATTCAAACAAGCATCATCAATTAATACATCTTAGAAGCACTTAATTAACTACACTCTTAAATTATATGTTTGCTCGTGTCCTGAGCTCATAAAAACAATTTTTAAAGTACCATATAGATGATATAGAAGAAAAGCAAAAAATATTGTGAGTGGATGGGCATTTGAAACATGAGCCAAGAGCATGGGTTAATGACTTTGCAGATACATCTGTCACCCTGGTGATGGATAGCACATTGAAATTCTGGGGTCAGTCTGTGGAAACAAGTTCCTCAAGCCTGATCAACTTCTAGAGGCACTTTTGCAGGGTGTTCTGACCTTCTGTGGGTTCACTCTTGTTTGCTGGTTGCAGTGGTTATGAAGGCAGTGCTCCTGCCAAGACCTCTCAGAGGAGTTGTCTCTGAATTTCTTCTGTCTCTAATGGAGGTGGGCAGAGTGAGCCACAGATATAAAGAGAAATCACTTTGGCTGCCAAAAGACCTCTACTGGTTTTGGCCAGCCCCAAAGGCTATACACAGATTGGACTAAAGGACTAAAACCTTGCAAACTGTATTCACATTGCTCTTGATGGTCCTTACAACTAAACCAACTGTTTAGCTCCTGCTTTGATCCAAAAAAATCTAAATTTCCGTCTCTGTTAGGTTCTACAAGGCAGGGATGATTTGGGCCCTAGACCTTTATTCCCCATTCAAGAAAACTGTGGTTTTTTTCATCAAAATTATTTCTGTCAATTACAGCTATGGCAGTCAAAGCTAAAGATTTTTTTATAAAACTGATTTTTACCAGCATTACGAGTAGGAATAAAAGCACAATTTGTAGTATCTGCAGAGTTCCTACTCAGTCAGTTTGAAAATTGAATGAGCATAAATCAGTAAAATTCCAAACCAGGTGACAGTGAACCTTCTTGGCTTTTGTGGAAAGAGGTTAGGAAATAACATGCATAATACTATTTATACTCATAATTGTATAGACAACAAAGTGACAGTGCAGTGCCAAAATTCCCTGTTACCTTTAAGGCTGTACAGAACAAAGGCATTGTCTCCTGTGTCTCTGTCTGATGCTGTGATTTTTCCAACTATGAATCCCACAGGCACATTTTCATTGACACTCAGTTCAGCCACTGGATCAAAGACAGGGGGCCAGTCATTAATATCAGTGATCTTTATGATAACTGTGCAGTAACCTCTCTTCTTCTCAGGGATTCCATCATCTTCAGCATATACCACAACCTGTAAGTCACACAGTTATTGCTTACAAGAAATCATACAAAGAGGTTCTTGCATAAGGATTTAAAAAAATCTTGGTGAATTTTAAACTTTGGAATATTTTTAGAAACGTAAAGTCCAGTTCTGAATTCACCTCAAAATTATTGTTGACAACTTAAGGAGTATTTGGGTCAATTAAAAAAGCCTGTGTAGAACCAACAAATTCACTGGTAGTTTTGATGGAAGCAAAGATCATAAAAATGTCCATCAGTGGCAAAAACAAAAAGAAGATTAACTGAGAATCATATCTGCAATCTCTCAGCCCAGCACAAATTCAAGCAAGCAAACAGCACTGAATACATGAGCTGCCATTATGAAATCAGTCATTCATGAGCTTCTGTGTTTGCAGGGCAGGTGAACAATGAGCTGTGTTTGAATTTCATTACAGTCAAAAGGCAGCTTTTGTTTTAATAATGCCTCACACCTCCAGATGCTCATATTCTAAAACAATACAGAAAATGTTCCACCAAAACCAAGCTGAACAAAAGCACAAGTGTCGCCTGTTATCCAAGAGAAAAATAAAGAGTTCTGAATAAAGAAGATTTAAGAAATCTAAAGCAAACCTGATACTCTGTAGGTTCCTCTTCATAATCAAAGGGGGCAGTGGAATAAAGGATTCCAGTTGTTTCATTTATCCTGAATTTTCCATGTTCATTAAGAATGCCATATGTTAGGAAACCATTTCTGCCTGTATCATTGTCCTGAGCTTTCAGCTGGACAATCTGAGTAGCAGATGAATTCTGTGCAGGAAGAAAGACTGAGGCTGTCAGAGACTGCTTGGCTGCAATTTCTTGGATTATGTGAAAGGGGGAAAGTAACAGATACTGCATCCACTTACAGTAGTATAGACATTTTAAAATCAAAATTATACAGCTTGTTCAGCACACTAAGAGAGTCTTTTGGCTCTGATTTACAGAAAATAACTATTTTCCTTCCCCCATTTCCTTCCCCAATTTTCAGGAATAAAAATGCCCATGATTTCAAACAGCCCAAATGTTAACCTCAAGCATCTGACTTGCTCTTATTCCTGTTTCACAGCCTCTTCTCCTATGAAACTCAAAGGATATTCTCAACTTCAGAATCATGTTTCTTTCTGAACACTATATGGCTAATAATTACTCTTATCAAAATAGATAATCTAATTATTCCTCTTTAACAATGTTATTTGCATCAAGATTGACAGCAGATATCAGTGTTTCACTTGCAGGGCCATTTGAGACCTGATCTGAAGTTATTTGATCCAACAGGGCATCCAGCAATTCCCACTGTGTAAATATTTCACATGGAAATCAATTTTTTAAGGTTGGGAAATGTGATTCTAGCTCTTCTCCAATAAACTAACTGGGAACATTAAAATTAGGTGTAATAATTGAACCTGTATTTAGCTAAGTGGTAGTAATGGAATAGATTTTAAGTCAGTTGTGGCTGCTAGAGAGAATGTGTGTACATCAGCTGGGGATCTCACAGGCAAGGTGTGTGAAGGTTTACTTGTATACTCAACAAAAGATTATTTTTATTATTATTATTTTAAGATTTATTTTTGTGATTCAGCTTGGATGACATTTTCTTACCTCTGCCAGTGTCTCTTCTAGTAGAGAGGATGGGAAAAGTGGGGGGAAATCATTTTCATCAATAACTTCCACCTTCACTTCAACTTCATTAAATATGGCAGCATCAGATGAGTCTGTTGCTTGTACAATGAAACTTACTGGAAAATCTTCCACTTTTAAATTCTTACTTGTTCTTATGATACCACTGGATGAATGGATAAGGAAATACCCTGTTAAAAAAAAGAAAGGAATTATTCTGGTTATGATTTTATTAGTTGAAACTGAAGATATGAATCCTCCAATGAAAATTGTACATTATTTCTATGAATATTGCATGTTACAGTATTCTTCAAAGAAAAAAATGAACTTAAACATTTTTACAGTGTTGACAAGAATGTCAGCCATATCCAGGGCTGTAATTAACAAAAAGAAATAATTCAGAAGGTCAGATGGGAACTAAAGGGGAGAAAATGCTATCTACCACTCTTCTGTTCATCTTTCTTTGAAGGGGCCAGAGATTCTTTGTCCCTGTTTCAGTTAGAAATGTTTGTATTTCCTGTGAAGGAATTCCTCATCTTAATGCAGATGAGGAATTCTGCAGCTAACTTCAAGATGACAGCTTCACACAAAACACTTCACAAAACAGAACCAGAAATTGGCTGTGTTGGATGATTCAATAAAATCAGCTCTGTGCTTAGCAAAAAAAGACATGTGACAAAGCACTGATCCACTTGTCCATATTTTAACTGACTCTGTCCACTCACATTTGTGAAGCAAACGTTGCTGAGTTAGTTTTTCTACCAGAAGTTTTTATGCTATTAGTTGTTTTTCCTGCAGCCAGTGTAACTTGATGCCTGAGCAGGCACCACCTGACCTTCCTGCAGCAGACACAGCACACAGCTGCTGAAGCCAGCCCTGTACCATGTGGCTTGTGCTACCCTGACAGAAATTCAATCACATGCCACATCTGATGTGGATCACATTTGTCCAGCAGCTTCACACACATCCAGTATTGATAGCTGTGGAACTGAGATAAGAGCAAGAGGAGAGAGAGAAGAAACAACCCAAGCGCTCGGTGCTGTGCGTATTTACCACACCTTCCTCCTGTTATTCCACATGAAGAGCTCACCCTTTTCATCTCCAGAGACAACGCTGTAGTTCACAGGGAGCTTGTAAAACACACTGATCTGGACCACAAAGGTGTCTGGGGGTGTCCTCTCCGTCAGAGGGGCAGGGTGATAGGCTGCCTCCGAGAACACCGGGAAGGCCACGGCCACGGGAGCTGTCGTGACTGACACCTGCAGAGGGAAGGACACGGCCCCTGGGGTTATGTTTGCAGCTTTAGCAAAATCCCCACTGAGGTGTGAGACAGCACAAGTCCAGGCCTTGGCCAGTGAGGGAAAAGCCTGGGGTTGCTGCATGCTGAGTGCAACGCGTTCCTGCCCTGAAGGCAGCAAATGTGGGTGGAAAGCGCCAGCAGCCTCAGCAGTTCAGGTTCACCTGGGTGCTTTGCTAAATACAGAGGGGGATTCCACATTTCAAAGGATTTGTCTAACCAAGCAGCTCTCAGAGATGTACTGATCTCCAGTCTTCCACTGGAGAGGCTAAAACCAGAGCAGGAGCTTGTAAGTCCAGTGTTTTAAAAGTATTATAACTGACTAAGAGATTAAAAAAAAAAGGTGACAGGTGGTAAATAAATAATGCCTACTGCTTCGCAAAAACAAAGATAATTTATTTCTAACTATTGCCAGACAGCTGTTGTCTAATCCTCTGAAGACTGATGACTTGGAAATCCACATTTTAGTGCTGTTGAAGATAATTTTCTACATGTCTTTATCCATATAGATTTCTAGTTCTTTTTTTTTAAATTCTGCTATGATATTTAATGGCAAAAAATCACCAGCAAGTTATAAGCACTGTGTAAAAAGAAAATAATTATCATATTTACATTTCTCACTCTTCAGTTTAGAAATTTTTTTTTCTGACATTATAGGAAAATAAACAGGAAGACTTTATTTGCCATCTCCTGTTTATTTATCACATATTTCCATTCCATCCCCGCTGGCCACCCCATGCTTTGACCTTGCACAGAAGTCTCCACTCCACTAATCCTCCTCCCTCACAGCCTGGAGCTTCTGTCTGTCTTTTCTGAAACGGAATGATCAAAAGAATTTTGGGTGGTGTGCCAGCAGTTGCTGGGGCAGCACAACTTTGTAACAGTTATCTTGTAGCCTGAACAGCCATGAATCTCTGCCATTCTGGTTCCTGGTTTGCATAGTTTTGCCTCACTAATATCCATTGAATGATGTAGTTAATGCTCAGCTTAGAGTAAAACAACCTGGGGAATAAACTGTGCAAGGAGACACTGAGGTAAAAATGTTGGTACCTTTACAGAGGTTGAAAGAGGTGGCAGACCCGAGTCCGTAGCAGTGACATTCAAGGAGTAAAACAGGGGATCTGTTTGTTTGGATAAATCTCTTGTCAACCAGAGTTCTCCTGTAGCATTGGAAAGACTAAAGAGGCCTTCTGAGTTTCCACCTGAAAACAGAAAAGCAAGTGTTAGAGATGGTCCATGGAAGCAGCAGAGACAAGGGACTGAACAATGTGCCCAAGACTGAAGAGACACAGGTTGAAACCCTAATCTGTGCATGTGATTTGGAGCCAGACCCCCCCCTCCCCCCCCCAGCCCAACCTCTTGGCTCAAAGCAGGCTCAGGAGTGAATTCAGCACAGGTTGCTCAAAGTTTTGATCCATCAGGTGCTGAGAACCCCCAAGGACAGCCTCTCTGGGCAGCCTGTTCCAGTAATTACTGATCCTCACAGAGGATTCTGTACCCCTTCTATCCAGCCAGAACCTGATAGTTCAATTTATGACCATTGCCTCTCATTCTGGTGTCATTCAGCTTAGTTTAGCAGTATCAGGCATTCCAGTAATAAGCAGCTGTAAGATTTTCTTCTAACATACCTGAAATATTGTAGAAAATGCCTTCATCATAACCCTTGCCTTCATCTCTTGCACTGATATCTACTACCAGAGTGCCAGCTGTGGAATTGTCTAGAAGGATCTGGTAGTATGAGGGCTGATCAAACACAGGTCCTTCTTCATTAACATCTTCCACAGTAACTGAGAAAGAACCATCACATTTGGTGAGTTTTTTCTAAATGATTAAAGTTATTTTTTGCAGCTAATATAAACCAACACAGCTCCTCAGAATGACACTATATCCAGTTACACTGATCAAAAGAAGGGCTGGCCAAAAGCTACAATACCAACTTCACAGAAATCTTTATGTCTTTTTTTCCCCCAAAAGAACAAATTTATTAAGACTTTTTAAGGAAAAAAAAGCAACAGCAATCAAGCACTTTGACAATGCTAAAAATCACTGTCAATGCTGTTTATCACCCTGGAAACTGCCCTTCTGTATACAGGCAGAAAAATAACTGAATTATGTTTTTGGAAACCTTTTCAATCAAAATGTCGATAGGTTCTCAGAACATTAAAAAAATTGTGAATAAATTCAAGTAAGTAATGTCAGATTGTGCAAAAAATCTCCATTATTGACACGGCAAATTTTTAAAGAAAAAATTCATCTGGCTAGAGTGAAAAGGTGCCATCATCATTTCTGATAATTTACTTTAGCAGAACATATTAGTATTGGTTTATGCCTCATAATTACACATGCTGAAATATTCCCTAAGGGAAATGAAGGCACATTTGCTGTGGTAAAGTAGAGCTACCTGTAATGTTTGCTGTGTCCTGAAGACCTGGATCTCCAGGATTGAAAGCTTTCAGTGTAAACATATACTGTGGATGACTTTCATAGTCCAGAGGCTGAAGGGTTGCAATATCTCCAGAAAGTTCTCCAACATGAAATGAAGTTGTTTCTCCAATTATGCTGTAATGAATGACGGCATTGTACCCTATATCTTCATCCGTGGCTACTACACTCAAAATCTAAATGAGAGGAAAAAGAGGCAGAAACAAAAGGTTTAGAGCAGAACAAAGAGAGTGGCAAAACATACACATAAATCTGGTATTGACCCACAGAGTGTTTACTGACTGAATTACTCATTAATTGCATTGCTGGGATTCTGGCACAGCTTGCAGCAGGGCTGGTCAGAGATGTTCCAGATTCTCAGGTGACACCTCTTCCCTCTTCCTGTAAAGCATTAGGGCACATCTGCAAGGGGGATATGGAGCCAGGAATGGATACACTAGGAAGTTGCCCAGAGAAGCTGTGGCTGCCCCATCCCTGGAAGTGTTCCAGGCCAGGCTGGATGGGGCTGTGAGCAACCTGGGATAGTGGGAGGTGTCCCTGCCCATGGCAGGGGGGTTGGAACTGAATGAGCTTTAAGGTCCCTTCCAACCCAAAGCATTCCATGATTCTAAGGCAGAAAAGCTTAAGAACAGAGGGATGCTGGATATGTGCACAAGACCTACAGCATTAAACATCTTTAAAACATGTTGCCCACAGATCCTGTGCAAAGCTGATCTGTGCAGTGTGGGATCACTGCTGGGCACAGTAAGAAAGTTTTAGGAAGAATCAGTGGGACAGGTACTGCACCAACCAAACATGCTGTGTGATTTTACAGGCTCCACAGAGTAAAGAATGATGTTCACCAGTCATGAGAAATTATTGCCCCTCCCAAGTTCACAGAGGGAAAACAAGTGCAGAACAGGCTTGCCACACACCACATGTGGAGGTTCATTCTCCCTCACAGTCACGGAGTAGGATTTCTGGGGGAACACTGGAGGGTTGTCATTCACATCTTCCACACTGATGCTCAGAACTAAGCTTGCAGATTGTGGTGGCTTGCCAGAATCAGTGGCCTGTGAGGAAACAGTTTTTCATTAAAAACTGCACTACTTTGACACCAACTTACTTTGCCAGTTCAGTTTTGTTCCAAAAATTGTCAACTTTTGTCTCTGAAGACTTTCTGCTGGACCAGTTATCCCCCAGTGACACTTCCCTAGCCCTGTACTTTGTTAGCTGCTGCATCTTCCTGCAGCTGGTATCCTCACCCCATCACATGCTCTGCCTCATTTCATTAACAATTAATCAAAAGCTCAAGCCTGGATCCAGATCAAACGTGCCATGTGATCAGATGTGGTACTAATCAACACAAAACTCTGATGTACAGATAGCTGTGCTGTGGCAGATAAAAGAATAAGGAAATCCCTTGCATTTTAAGGGTTTAAAGTGCCTACAAAACAAGCTGTGAAGAGCACCCAGTATGTGGCAAATTCTCTTTTACACTGCACAAACATCTGCCTTAGAAAATTCTAATCTATAGGTACATATACACAGTTTTCAATTAGCCTTAAAGAGTATCCTCCTTTATTCACTAGAAATTTTTTGTAAGACACTGTTCAATTTCTAGTATGTTCCTTGACCTGTTAGATTTTCTGTTAGCAGCAAAAATGTCCTTGAACTATATCTGTACTTGATGGCCAGTGCTGGAACACTTCTTTGTGTGCACAATAATTGATCTGATTAGTAGCAGTAAAAATCAATTACATCAGCTAAAATAGATAGATATCCACATGGCTGTTGAATGAAACTTTAGGCTTTTTTTTTTTTTTAATACTTGAAAAATCTAATTTCAGGTATTTTTTACAAGGTCTAAGGACATACATTTTGAAAAATGAAAAAAAAGGGGTAAGGGACAAATAACATGGGTTGGCAATGCAGCTGTATGGTCCAAAATGGACTCACGAATGCTTTGCAGATGTCACAGTCAGCTGTTCTGTGACTCTGACCTTTAAAATTTTGGGTTTATGAGTCATTCACTAACACCAATTTACACAGCAGAAAACAGAGCTCTGCATACAAAACACAAGGAAGAGTCAAAATTCATTCATGAATTCTAATGGAATTCTCTAAGATTAAGTGGTTTCCTTGTGATGATACCATGTTTTCTCCATTTTTTATGTTGAGAATTCTGTGAGCTTTCATCAAATTTGTCAACTTACTATTATTTTCAATTCATAACTGTCCATCACTTCTCTGTCTAAGGATTTTTGTGTCATCAGCTTGCCAGTAGCACTGTTAATGTGGAACATTCCAGCAAAATCATCTTGCAGAGAGTAGCTTATATAGGCATTAACTCCTTTGTCCAGATCAGTAGCAGAAAATGTGCCCAAGTCTAGACCAGCTGCATTCTCAGGAGCTGATAAATTAGTTTGAATCCACGGTGAGAAAACTGGAGCATTGTCATTGATGTCATCAACTCTCACAGTAACCTATATCAAAAAAAAAAAAGGAAACAAAAGGAAAAAAAAAGAGACAAATTTGACTTGTAGAAATGGTATCCAAATGAGAATTTTGATTCATTTGAGTCCATGGAAGCCTATAGGAAAAAAAAGACAACCAAGGAACAAAACCCCAAAACCAAAGGGATACATAAAACCAGCATTTTTCAGCATTTGAGCATTTTCACAACCTCTGCATTTTTAATTTTTTTAATTCTCAGCTGCAAGATAACATATGTGTGAGATAACTTATCCTCTACCTGGAAGAGATGAGCAGAATTAATAACCTGGGGCCTTTTGGCTCCTCTACCTCATGCATTGGACAGAACTATGCACAGAACCAGTTTTGGTGTTAATCAGTTTCTCTGGTTATGGGTGTGGGTTGTTCATAAGGAGCTCTCAGGGAGTGATACTGTCAGCTTCACAGATTGTATTTCAAGATGGTAATATCTCTTCAGGATTAAAGAAAAAGGGAAATCAAATAAAACACTCTCAAAACTTCATGTTTGTGTGACAGAAAACATCTGGATTTTGCTTGATTGTTAATGTATTTAAGATATTTCATATTCCTTAATAAAAATATTTTGAAATGCATCCACCATACCAAAGCCACAGCTGTGTTGGGTGGCACCAGAGAATCCACAGCCTCCACGAGGATGCTGTACAAGTCTCTTTCTTCCCGATCCAGCATGGTCAGAGCCACCATGGCTCCTTGGTCATCAATGGAGAACTTGTCCTGGTGGGATTTCAGGGAATACCCAACTTGCACAGCTATGCTTCCAGTCAGAGCCCTCACAGAGCCCACTGCAGACCCTGGGGGCTTGTTTTCCTCAATGCTGAACTCGTAGCTGGAGCTCTCAAAAATCAGTCCAAAGCTGGTGTCATTTACCAGCAAGTAGAGAGTTACAGAGACTGAAGAGAGAAAACAAATTGAAATAGTGAAGTCACTGCTAAAGTCATCATGATCTGTGCTCTGTTTCCTTAGACTCTTGAGGAACTAGTATAGAAATTATCACATAGGAAAGAGAAATGATATGAAGAAAGGAATCAATGGTAGTAAGGATTAATATGTAACATAAAACATGATGCCTTTTATACCTAATTGATTTTCCAGAATAACTTTGCTTCCCTGATTACAGAAGTGTTGCTTCAGTATGGCAGGAGAGCAAGGATCACTAATCTGAAGTTAATGGGATGTGCAGGTATTCCACACTACTTAAAAATCTTACCCTAAATTGCTTTGTAACAAAAAAGGAAGGTTACACATAAAACCACGAGTGCAATTTCTCTTGTGATCACTCCTCCTATTTTAAGAAAATCAGTTATTTCTCCTGTTCATGATAAATCAAAGTTTTTCTCCAAAAACACATGAAAAAGTTACAAAAAATACATGATTGAATATTCTTTGAAAGAACAGAAACTCAGTTGAGGGTTATTTGCCAGATTCTGTTTATTTAAATGTTTCTAATTCTAAGAAGATAAAGGACAACTGAAAGAGAAACACATCATCAACATTATTTGAATACATCTTTTTAGAGTGACTACGATTATGAACTCCTGGTTTTTGTACCATAAGTACAACTGCAATAAATTAATTTTAAAAATTATTTCTAACCAGGGTTACTAAACCAAAGTTTTCTATTAATATGATCAGCTTGAAGGAGATCAAAAGGTGAAAAGCAAATATTTATCATTGCTGAAATGTAATGCTTTTTTCCCTAAATTCAGTTTGACTTGACAGCAATGGATTAATTTCAAATTTAAATGTTTGAGAGGGTTAGGTTTATGTGGAAAAAGAAAAGAAGAAAGGGGAAAAGGTGATTTACCATTTGATGTAAGCTGGGGAACTCCATGATCAGCAGCAACAACTGTCAGTGTAACAACTGTGTCAGCTGTGATGTGGTCCAGGTTACTGCTGAGGGTGATTTCTCCAGTGCCATTATTTATATGGAAATCATCAGAATGGTTCATGAGGCTGATTAAAGAGACATCAGGAGAGCATTCATCTTAATTACCTTGGAAATACCACGTATTTACTGCTACTTCTGTAAGGAGAACTCAACAGACTATTTGCCTATTTATAAAGAACAGGTTTTAATTGCTGTGTCTTTAGCCTAAAATATATTGGGCTTTTATTTCCATCATGAAAAAGAACAGCATTCATGCCTTCAGTTCCCATTAGACCCCAAACTTTTGATGTTCCCACTACCAGAAGGCAGATATTGCACACTCAGCTGCATATTCAGCAGTGGAAGGAACCCAAGTGACATTCATCTGAAGACCTGTTAATTCCTGGTGTTTTATGAACTCTCACAGATAACTGGATTGCTCACAAGAAAAAGGGACATGTTTTAGGTAGAATGCCATCCCATACTTAAAGAGAACTTCTTTCAAGGCCGTAGTTTTAAACATCCACAAGTTTAGTGCTCATTCATCTGTCCTTCTCAATCTATGCTTTTCACTTCAAGGTATCTTGGTACTCTCCTTTATATAGGGCTCATACAAATATCTTTTCCCATTGATTTTTCTATGCACAGTGCATTAAGGAAGTTGGTATTTCTTATCTTTTCCTCCCAGCAAACATAAGAGCATGAAAAGACAGAGATTCATTTACTTCCTACACAGAAACTCCAATGTATTATTCAAAATTTCAGTTTTTTATTGCCAGTGTATCATTTGGTTGTGCCCTCTTACGACATAATCATGATTTGGTAAGCTCTAGAACACACAATAGTGACTGTCCTTCTTCCTAAGTTTAGAAATCATAACTGATTATTGCACTTGTAAAATGTTTATGAACAGATATTATCCTTTTAAGATCAATAAAAATACTTTGTGAGAACTAAAAATACCTTTGTGTTTCTTTCACCTCAGATACTTATTAACCACAGGGAAAATTTACCTGTATGAAATGACAGCATTGTTCCCAAGGTCAAGGTCAGTGGCAGACACTGACAGGACAAACTGTCCTTCTTTTGCTGCTGCCACATGGACAGTGGCTGAGTACTGTGCCTTTGTGA
This sequence comes from Climacteris rufus, assembly GCA_013398175.1. Lineage (NCBI taxonomy): Eukaryota > Metazoa > Chordata > Aves > Passeriformes > Climacteridae > Climacteris > Climacteris rufus. The sequence continues at coordinate 184,538 of VZRZ01006992.1, forward strand.
ACTGAGGAGGGTTATCATTCACATCCAACACTCGAATGCTGACGTGTGTGAAGTTCTGGGATGTGGCAGGAGAAAGCCATGAGTCAGAAAATGCACAGACAATAACTGTACAAATAAAAGGCTGTTCAGATAAAGCATGACTTGTTGCTCCTTACCTGCCTTTGAGGCACTCCATTGTCAGATGCCACCAAGAGCAGCTCGTACTTCTCTTTACGTTCTCGGTCTACAGAGCCGGTCACCAAAATGCTTCCATCCTAGAACAGGCAATGGTTCAATGCACAGATCAATTCAAGGACTCTTGTACACAGAATTCTCAAAAGGGATGAGGACTGAAATCATCTCTTCTCCTCTGGACTAGTTCACAGTCCAAGCAACACCTGACCAGGAATGTTTTAGTTTTGGAGTATCACCTGTTATTTCCAATCTACAGGGCAGGTGCTGGGTTTGATCTGTACTAGAATATTAACTGCCTACTTTACTTACCTGATGTATTTTATTGTGCCAAGTAATTTAATGAACAGCAGTATCTAAATATTGTTTTCAGCATATCCAAACCCTTACCTGCTGGATGCTGTATGGATTATCCCCATCCTCAGCTGATAAGGAGTAAGTAACTCGTGCATTCTCTCCCTCATCCAAATCAGTAGCAGTCACACTTCCAACTCCAGTGGGATTATCTGACTTGTATTCTCCTTCCAGAACCTCAAAGCTGTATGGCTGCATCTGAAACTCAGGGTTGTTATCATTGACATCCAGAACAGTGATGTGGAACAAGGCACTTGAATTCAGCCCATTTGTTACATTATCAACTGCCCATACCTGCCAAAGTAAGGGAAAAGAAATGGCATTTTAGTTGACTGCATTGTCATTTTAACTTCTGATAAAGATATAAAAAGGTGTTCAAGGGAATGAAGTAGAAATGAGCCAAAGCTGCAGACTCTGTCCCCAAATTTACTTGTAAAGTGAATCCAGATGTAGTCTCTCTGTCCAGTTCTGTGTCATTCCTTAATGAAAGTATTCCAGGGATATCCACAGTAAATGAAGTACTGTTATGAATAAAGTATCCCTGAGAAAAGCCAGCCTAAAAAGAAAACACAGTTAATTTAAGTTCAAAATTATTAACATTTAAGTTCGAAAAATAATCTTATTAATACTAATGCCTGACATTTTTATGAGATGTCTCATTACAGGAGTAGAAGTGATTTGCCAGGTTTAACAAATGAAATCCTGCACCCTGAGCTATTGGAATAACAGACTTCTTTGGCACACAGGAACTGGGGTATATGAAAGCACTTATGGGCTTCCCTGTTTGGGTCCTACACATTCCCTTCTCCCTAAAGCTCTCCAAGACTTATCCCCATGATGCAAAGGACAGCAAAACACAGTGGAGCCTGAACTGAGCATTTATGCTGCTTTAAAACTGACATGAGCAAGAATAATATTGCAAATCAGAGATGTCTTCCTCCAAAGCATCTCCCCAGAGCCACAGTTACATGTGAAATGTGTTTAGAACACAAAGGGAAAAAGAAACAACTTTTGTTATAAAGCAGAGGGAAAGTTTGTGCTTTCCTATTAAAGAAGAAATAACTCTATCAGCTTTACAAATTGCCTCTCTCTCTCTAAGCTGATATTAAGGATAAGTTTACCAAGCAACATTAAATCAGAAACTATTATTTAGACATCATAGCAATAACACAGAATTTTTTAGAAAAACTATTTTCTGTCTGGTGTGATACATTCATCTCACATGCACGTGCACAGAAGCAAACAACTCTTCCTGTCCTGGGTCACACATGCAGGGGGAGAGAATCTCTCCACATCTTCTCTGATATAGCCAGAAACTATTTTGTACAAGGTCTTAACTTCCCTGGTTAGGGAAGCTTTATTGCTGGCTCCAGAGAAAGCAAGACAAAGTTTTCATGACCCAAAACATACTTAGTGCCAACCATCTAAGAAATCTCCCTTGGCCCATGTACTACTATGCTTTTTTGCAGATTAAGAGAGAAAAGCATGTCATTTTGATTTATCAGGATGAGATGGATTTGGTACCTACCTTGTCCTTGTCAACAACACTGAATGTATAGACAGGACTCCCCTTCTGAAGGTTTTCAAACACAAATATATCATAAGCTGCCTGATTGAATTCTGGTGGGTTATCATTGACATCTTCTACATGTACAACTACAAGTGTTTTACTGCTGAGACTTGGCTGACCTCCATCTGATGCCTCCACTACTACTACAAATTTAGTTATGTTTTCATAATCCAGCTGCTGGCTCAGGCTGAGCTGGCCTGTGCTTGAGTTGATAAGGAACACCGGCGAGGAAGTTGGAGGTCGCTGGCCAACAATTCGGTACGTCACGAGGGCGTTGGCCCCAGCATCCACATCAGCAGCAGACAGTGGCAGCAGGGCACTTCCCAGCTCTTGGTTTTCAGGGACATAAACATCATAACTGCTGGATGAGAAGAGCGGGGCGTTGTCGTTCATGTCGCCAACGACGACGGTCAGGTTGAGAGCTGCAGATAGCACAGGTTGGCCTTGGTCACTGGCAATCACTGTTAAGTTATAGAAGCCTTGTTCTTCTCTGTCCAGCTCCTTTGCCAGGAAAATTAATCCTGAGCTGTCAATATCCATTTTTCCTTCTCCACCTTTCAGGGTGTAAACCACAAATCCGTTGAAGCCCTCATCCACATCCGTGGCTGTCACGCGGGTGACGTTGGTTCCAGGCGGCTTGTGCTCCAGAATGGAAATGGTGGGGCTGGTTGTACCAAACATGGGGCTGTGGTCATTGACATCTGTAACTCTGACAAACACTGTGGCATAGTCAGTAGTGTTTCCATCTGACAAGGAAATGTCGAGTGTGTAATTCTTCTGGGACTCGTAGTCCAGACTGTCGTTTGTCGAGATGACTCCCTTGGCATCGATGGCAAATGGAGCAGATTCCGTCAGCACTTGAAACTTAATTGGTATTTGGGGATTTAAAGCCTCATACTCTACCTGTGCAAGACACAGCATATTATCAATGGATTAATTAAAACAAATAAACTACTGTCTGAAAAAGAATTGCAGTTTTAAGTATGTCCAAACTCATTTTAGGGTTGATGTTGTGGCTTGATGTCAACTTGTGGTTGATACTGTGTCTTGGTTTTTACTTCCTTTAATGAATTTTCATTCAGATACTCATTAACCTCCCAGATTCATTGACAGAAGTAAAAATCAAGCCTCAATATACATAAAAATGCAGAGAGGATTGCCTTTTATTGAAATGTGAATATATATATCTCATAATAAAATAACAGACTGCACTTTGACATGTAACCTGCCTTTCTTTATATGAAAAAGGGGAAAAATTAACTCTGTATGTCTATAAATCAAAATAATAAAAGGCATCATCATCTCATTGCTTTGGCATGAGACTTCCCATGTGTCTTCAGACCTGTATCCAAGAAGGAGCTATTGTGGTGCACTCTGGTGCTCTGCTTCCCTGAGCATTTTTTTGATCAAAATGAGGAGCAAGTTATAGACCTTTCTTTGAAAGTGCCATTATGACAGTTTTCTGATGGGAAGTCTCATATCACGTCACAGGTTTTTAGATTTAGCACCAAGAAATGAGGGAATATTACCTATCCCAGGCTTTGAGCCACTAAAGGCTTTGGAGGGTGTACAGAGTCACAGAAGGCTAAGCATGAAAATTTACTTTCTCAAGCAGTTCTGGGGTTCATTCTGGTTGATTTGAGGGGTTGGTTTGGGGTTTTTATTAAAGTTAAATGGTAGCCGATGCTGTTCAAAGGTTTAACTGAAAGCAAGCCCACCTTTGTGGGTGATAAGCTTCATCTGAGGGATGTACTCAGTGCTGTGTGTGAGCTTGATACGTAGAAAACACAGTATCTAGTTATCCAAAACTCAGGGAGATATGGATATTTAGAACACAGGTATTGAAGCTTGATATGTAGAAAACACATTATCTAGTTATCCAAAACTCAGGGAGATATGGATATTTAGAACACATATTACTGCAGGATTTTCTTATAGCTGTCATGTTCTAAATAGAGATGGAATAAAGCTGTTCTTACTTGTGCTACTTCAACAGGACCAACCAGCTCTTCTTCCACAGACACGTTGTATGTTTTCTGAGTAAACCGTGGTCTGGAATCTCCAGCTGCAAAGATTTCTACTGGCACTGATGAACTTCTTGGAATGGTCCCACCTTCAAGCAAAAACAATCAATCTCCCAGCAGATGAATAAATACCTACTCAAAAACAAACAAGAAAACAAACAAAAAAACCCCAACCAACCAACCAACCTTTTCCACAGGTACTGCCTTTTTTTTTAATCCTTAGTGCTACTGTTTATGGTACTGCCTAAGAGATCCTAAGCAAGGTCACAGACAAAGGATGGACTGATGAATCCCTTTTGTACCCATATTCCCCCCAGTACCCATTTTATCCATGTGACCATCAATTTGAAGACACAGAGCTCATATTGACCAAATCATGAAGCTGAAAACCACTTTGTATTCTCCTGCTACCAGGAGTGGGATTCCATTCCAAGGTTACATTTTTTTCTGCCCTTATTCAGGTCATGAATGTTTGCTGAGTTCTCTTTATTCTTTTAAAACAAAGAAACCCTCAATAAATCTGTCTAAGGGAATGCTGTTTGTGCTGGTCATCCTGAAAATGGGCTTGGCATCTCCAGTTTACCCACAGAGATGTGCAAATAAAGACCAAATTAGTCAGCACATTTTACTTTCCTTTTACTCCTTATTGACTGATGAGTGAGTTATGAATTCCTAACTTCTGCCTGAATGTCTGTATCCTATACTGTGCAACACCAGTCAGTAAGTTAAAGGAAGATGTGATTATGCACATGTTATTTCACCTGTTCTTCCCACAGTCATAAAGAAAACAGATTTGATATAACACCATCAACAGAAACAGTTTTACCAGAGATGCAGCTATTACTTTTGATGAATAAGAGTTTTCTTATGCTCAAAAAAGAGCAGATGAAACACATATATTTTTCAAACAAAGCCTGTGAACCTACTTGACAGCATTCCTTCAACTAAAAAAACAAAACAAACCCAAAACTCATCACCAGGAATAGCTGTGTTGACTGGTACTAAAATCCTGTCTTACCATCAATAGCTGTTATCCACAAGACAAACTTCTTAAGCTGATTGATTCCTAATGGGATTACTGTTTTTAAACTGATTTGTCCTGTAGATGTATCCAATTCAAAGTGTCCATCTTCATTGCCACCAGCTAAGATGAAGCTTATCTCTCCATTTACACCATCATCTGGATCATCAGCAGCAACCTGGAGAAAAAAAAAATAAAATATTTTACTCTAGTTTCTGTGCTTTTATCAATTTTTACCCCTTATTAGATACACATAAAAATCAGCTAAATATAGCCACAGTTAAATTTGGTTGTACCTTTGACTGTCTATTTCCTATGTAATTCCTGGGTTAAACCTCAGTAACAATGTTTGCTCTTTGATGCACACACAATATCATTCCAGCAGCACGAGCAAAATCCTGCTCCTGGGGACCTCATGCAAACGATACCAAGTTTGTATCTCAGAAAACTGGTTTTATAATAGTTCCAAAGTCACTGGAGGCAGACTGTTCAAGAGATTTCCTCAGGAGCCATTAAATGGGCACATCTGAGTATGAGCATGGATAGTGACTCCCTCTAGATCTCAGCTCCTATTTCCTGTTTTATTTGGTTAACTGGTTTACTGTGTTAGAAAAAAAAGTGTATACAAAATTACCCCAATGCTCCAGCATTCAGCAGCCTTTCAAAAATGTTGTGCCATTATTTCAATTCCTGGACTCTAACAACATTCAGTTTTCATTAGACACTTTACTATGACTAAATTCAAGAATCTTATTTTCTGTCACAAATTTGTGGAATTCAGGCTGGGGCACAGTACCAGAATAAAAATCCTTTGTCATTTGTTCCCTGGTATGGGATATGAATGAAGCATCCAGGACACTGTGGAATATCCATAGCCTTGGAATGAAAGGTGGATTTTTTCTGAACTGAGAGGTGTTCCAAAAAGATCCCCTATTCAACAGAAGTGCTACACAAACTTAAGCAAGGACTCATGCATACATTCAACTCAAAAATTTCATTTTTGCTTAGTATTTCTAGTACCTGGAGAATGGCCATTCCTGCAGTCATGTTGAGGAAAAGATCTTGTTTATATGGTGTGTCTCTAAAGGTTGGGCTGTTGTCATTTTCATCTAGCAACAATATGTTGATAGGAGAGTTCACCTTCTTGTAAGGTGGCAAATGGTCTCTTGCAGTGACCTGCAAAAATGATGTAGTGAAAAGATTGTGTTGTTCAAATGCATGTTCTGTAAGTAGGAAAAAGGATGAATGAGAACTACAAACTGAGTAAACTGTATCCCTCCAGATAACTTTGATGTCAAAGTGTGGATTTAATTCTTCAGTTAAGCTGTTGATCCATACTAGATTCAGCTTCCTGCCAGGATGGATCAGGTCTCACCTGTGTGCCTCAGGTTACCTTGGAAAGGAGCAGGTTTATTTGGAATACCTGTAGGTGAATAGATGCTGTCCTCTCCCTGTCCAACAGCATGGAGTTCCTCACAGTTAGGACCCCAGCTGGACTTAGCTGGAAGGGACTGTCATCTGGAGTGAGAGTGAATGTTCCCTGAAAGCCTCCCTGCAAAGAGGAAAGATATTTGTTATTAAATAGGGCAAAAGAAATGCTTTCTTCTTGTTTTCCACATGGAGAACATTAAATTTTCTGGTTTAATTGACATTACAGTTCAAAAAAAAAAAAAAAAAAAAGAGGAGTAAACAACAGGGAAGAAATGACATGCAGGCTGAGAATGACTTGCAGCTTTGTGTCCATTTTGCATTTCTGCTCTTTCAGATTTGGGACCTTATGCAAACCAGAAGAGTTCCAAGGAGAGCCAAATTTTATTCTTCATCTGCAGTACTCTATCCCTTAAAGAAGCGAAACTAAGTTCGCTTTCTTAAGCATATTTAAGTAGTCAGAAAACAAAATTCTATTCACAATATCTTTATAACACAAATGCACTTTATATTATATTTCAGAAGTGCAATTATTTTTAGCAACCATAAAAACACTGTCTCCTCACCTCATCTTGGTCAGTAGCTGTTACTTGAAGAACTTCCATCCCATTTGGGAAATTTTCCAGAAGTGAGACATTGTAACTTGATTGTGACAGTACTGGATCATTGTCATTCACATCTCCAATAGTAACCAGAACTACTGCATCAGCTGTTTTGAAAATATTGTCTTGCTGAGCTGCCTAGAAAACAGAGTTTATAGCTGTAAATTCCATACCTTGGTAACAACAAATTTAATACAAGGACATGACAACTGCATATTTATAATGAATTAATTTTTCCTTTATTTTGATTTTTAAATGGCAGGATGGAGCCTTGATACCAATTACTATGAGAAATGCTATTAACAGCAACTTGGAATTACATATTATTTTATGAAATGGAGGCTAAAAGACTAAAACAATCACTACCTGAATGCCCACCACAAGATTTGGACATATTTCTCTGTCAATTAAGGTGTTTACTTCCAACACTCCAGTGGTTGCATTGATTGAGAAGGTGGTGTTATAGGCTGGGGGGTTCACTGGAAAGCAACAAATTGGGAAGGGTTAATGAGAATGAACCAGAACAGTAAGTCTGATCTGTCCTTTGCATGAGTGTCAACTTCTCAGCCACAGCAAAAATGAACAGACATTCCAGATAAAAGGCTGCTTTTTAAACACTCTGTCCTCAAAACAATTCCTAGAAAATTCACTCACACTTCAAGGGTCTCAAAGTAAGCATTTCATAAGCTTTTGGCAATTCCTTCAGGAGGAGGAGAAGCTCCTGATGGAATTATCTCTCTAGATGATCCTGAATGGAAATTCTTTCATCAAATTGAAGCCTCTAAACTGACTTACACTTGAAATCAGGAATTGATTTTTGTTTATTAGGAGGAGATTAAGGACAACTAAACATTTTTAAAGTAGCTGGACCCTGCAATAATGACTGAGATCAGGCTTGTGGAGCAGCACTGTAGTGAAGCTGTATGCACTTCAAGACATCTGCACAGACCCTGCACTTCTTTATCATTCTCTGCAGTGATAGGCAAATGAATCACCATGAATTACTGTGTCAATGTCTAGAAGAAAATACAGACTCTTACCTAGTTTGATGCTGTAAACTATTTTTTCATTTATACCTTTGTCTCCATCTTGAGCCATTATGTCCTCTGGGAGAATAGCCAGAGGACCAGTCTAGAAAACATACATTAACTTGATTAACTCGAAAAAATTCCACACATTAACTTAAATTTTTTCCTTAGAGAAGGCACAGTTTTGATTAAAGAAACAAGAAATGTATATTTAATCACTGTGATCCAGAAAAAAAAATCATTCTTTGCCATATGTGCTTTACAGAGGAAAATGATGACTGAAACACTTGATGGATTCACTTTGTTTAAGAAACAGCATATTATGAAGCTGCAGTCACTGAAGGAATTTATGTTAAGGATGTTGGCTATTTCAGTTTCATTCCTCTCCTGGAAAACAACCCACCAGTCTATACTGCAGCCCTAATAAAAACAGTAGTTTAAAAGATAAAACACTTCAGAAGAGCTAAAATTATTCCTTTCAGAGAATTAAAGATGAACTTATAACAAAAGAGATACCAAAGGTGTAACACTAGAAGTATATGAGGTTCAAAATACATTAACACGGAAATAATGACAAAGAGTCAAATACATCCACCAAGAGGTTTCTACCCTATTTAGGAAAAAAGTTACAGTACAATATAAACCATATTACCATTCACATCCTTATTTTTGCTTACCTGATTGTAATGCAGTATGAAGGAATTCCACTATTTAAAACTAAATGATTTCAGGACTGGTGGACAGCCAGTTGCCCTTTCAAGTTTACATTAAAAGCCCTGTTACAACAGGTATTTGGGTTTTTTTTTCATTTTCTTTTTTTTCCCCCCCAAAACACAAAAGAACCTGTTTCTGTAGCAGGAAATGTTATGCTTCATATAATAAATGCCTTGTTTATCTGGTCATTGCAAGTCTACAGCTGATAACTTCGGCACCAGACAACACAGAGCAAAGCAGTCCTCTATCTTCAGCTGCTCAGGGATGAAGAATCCTTGGGGGAAAAAAAGCAGTGTGGATAGGGATAACCTATGGACAGCAGCATTCAGTGCAGAGCTTTTACCTGGTTTTCACTGATGCTTCCACTGTACATGGATTGACTGAAATAGGGGTTCAATGTATCATAATCTTGCACATTAATTATTAACGATGCGGTGTCACTCTGGTTTCCAAATTTTTCCTGCATCCCAAGGGAAAGAAGGAAATAAGCAACACTGTAGTGGAAGAGCTACATCTCAGTGGAAAATGCAGCAGAATATTGGTATATGTATTTTTCAGTGTCTAAACATTTTTAACATGACAACTCTCACCATGTCAGATTTTTCCATTTCTGGAAATCCAGTTCTAGGAATACAACTACCAACAATCTTTCTTTAGTTACTAATTTTCTATCAGGCATGTAGAATATATTAATAGTACATTAGCTACAACTCTACTATTTGCTAGATATCACAGTAGTGCTAGCACAACTATTTCTTTTTACTTCTAAAAGAAAATGTAGGCGAACATATTTAAATCTCAAAAAAATCACACAAGAAACCCTGGTAAGATGCAGCAAAAGTATGAGAGATCTGCCAGAATGAATAGGTAAATGTGTTACAATAGTGGAGAATAAATATGTACAAATTTTATACTTAGAGAAATACAGAAAAACTTGGGCTGATATTTGAGAGGAAACAAACAATGGCTCAAATATGAAGAAAGTGCTACTTTGTCTGCAGTATAAGCCAAGATGCAGGCCCAACTTTTGGCTTGGGAACTCTCAAAGCTGTAAATTTGCAGAAACTGGGCTGCTATAAAACAGAGGAACTATCAGTGTAGAACTATTGTAGGTCTCATTCTTCTTTTAATTTGTGTCATACCTTTGCTTGGACTGTTAAATTGAAAAAGTTGACCATGTTGTAATCCAATGTTTTTTTCACCATGACATTTCCATCTCCTTCCCTTATAAAAAAGTAATCCGAGTTTGGACCCTATTAAATGAATAAATCAAATATTTCACATAATTGATGATGAAATACATTTTCTTTTCTCTTTTTATCACCATTATTATTGGACTGTTTTTCATAAAGTTCCAAGAATCTCTCAACCACCACCACTGAAAAGAAAAAGGCTGATCCTCCTCCACACATTCTATTGCCTCTACTGTCTGGGCCAGCAGAATTTCTATCTGATTGATCTTATCCTATGGCACACAGGTGAATGGCATCAGCTTCCCTACACCAGCTATGAAAGGAGCAGAGACAGCAAGCTCAGATGTGAAGATTTCCACTGCAGATATGTAAATTTAGCTGAAATAATCTTACTTCAGTTGGCTTCAGGACTGGAGATCAACAGCAAATCAAATACAAACTTTAGAAAGAGGGAAACTGCTTTCACTGCTGCTCCTACAAAGGGCCACTGAATTCCTTAGCTGTAGCTGAGAAATGATACCACAAATGTCAAGAAACAAGATTCAGGCCTCACTGCATGCCAGGCTGATCCTGTGGTATAATTTAAAAGGTCTCTTGGATGTTTTCCAAATTTTTCATCTTCACAGTGCAAGGGAGCACCTTGAGGATCAGGTCCCAGGCTGTGGATCTGTGAAATGCAAACTGGTGTTCACAGTTTCCAGCTAACAAAGGGCACTCACCCAAAGACTGTAAGTAAGGAGTTTGAATTCTGGTGAAAAGTCTTCATCTTTAGCTTCCACTGTTATAACTGTGAAATTCACATCAGCTACCTGGAGGAAATAAAGAGCAAATGCTCAGTCACAAGCCCCTTTCAATATCCTCCCTAACTTGGGGCAGGAAACTTGTGCCACCTCCTTAGCAAATCACTTGCCATTGGCATTTTTGGCTGGGAATGTTTCTCCATCACCCCACTCCCCCAGGGGTACATGCAGCCCAGCCTTTCTTTTCCACACCCACGGGGTGCACATGATGAACTCATCTCAGTGTGGTCACATTAGAACCTCCCCCAAAAGTAATTTAAAAATATTATAAGGAAAATATGTTAGCATTTGCCATTACCCACCTCTGCTACTGAAGCATTATAATGAGATTGTTGAAATTTTGGAGCATTGTCGTTTACATCTATTAATTCTACGTGCCTTTCATTCTCTACTTCATTAATCTTAATAAGGGAAGCAAAAAGACAAGTTAGAAATGACAACTCTAAGGTAGCAGCATTCTGCCAACACTTAATTCTCATACAAAATGAGATCCTCAAAGAGACACCTCTTCATTAGACTACCATTTAGAATTAGGGAATAGAGGGAATTAGACCACCATTTCTAATAATGGAGTAGAAAGATTGTGAAAGTATTTTGAAATTAGTTTTTTAAAATTTACCTTATGTTTTCTGTGAACAAAAACACTCACTTCAATTGGCAGATTTAAATAGATTATCTTCTACAAGGTAGTCTGTACTCCCTGCATCATAGCTTTAAATTGAATAGTATTGCAGAAAATTGCATTAAACTTAGAAAATAAATACAGTTGATAAAGCATGGTTTGTACTTACTGTTCCAGTCCTTTGGCAAACAATAGTATACCAGATAAAGTTACCCTAAAATTGAAAAAACAATTTGATAAATAGTATAATCTATGAACTAACAATATGACTGTCAAAGATAATTTATGTCAAAATTTTACAAAATTACTTCTAGTACTTGAATCCTCAAATGTAGCGTACCAAAACACTCTGCTTATAATATAGAGCAAAGTAATTACAGAGTATTAATTTTAAGGTTTATTTGACTGCCATTCCTCTACTACTGCTACCCACCTACCCAAATTCCACCATCCCCCTGTATCTGATTGCTCTCCCCAACAGAAAGCTTACAGAGAATGGAGGAGAACATGTACAAAAAGCATAAGAAGTGTTTTAATCCATTTGGAAAATATCCAAATGAGAAATGCCAAATGTGAAAGTCATAAGTGCATTTTCATCAAACATTGTAATAGGGATTTTTACAATATGCCTGGTCCAGGTCTGTCAGGTACAATGCTACTCTGAGATGGCAGTGTCCAAAACACAAATCCAGTGCTACTCTGAAACAGCACTTGTATGATAAATTATCTCTGTTTAGTCTGCAGTACTACATCATTTTCATATTCCAAGGCAACTTCAGCCAGGAAAAACATTGACACTGCTTTCTAAATTCCTGGTAGCGCTCCAGAGCAAGAACAGTCTAGCAAGAAGGACGTCTCCTTTTGTGCATCAAGCAACAGAGGCCCATAAATCTCTTAGTGTGTGAAGTTAAGTGCTTATGATTAAGGATTACCTTCTACCAAATTATATCTGCTCAATCTCACTTTGATGAAGTAATTCATGTTACTGAGAGGTGAGTTGTAAGACAAGTGGCACCTGTCATAATGCATATTTACAGCTGTCAGTACAATACATGGCTGGGAAAGAACCTGTCAGATGACAGGAAAGTTTACAGTCACAAGAAACTGAAGACATTTAACAGATATTAGTGAGAGGTAGATACAAAAAGTGACTTTTCAGAACAGAATTCAGTAATACCAACCTGCATTGGGAGAGAACAAACAATTAAAATGCTTTGTCTAAGTGCTACTTTTTTTTTTCAGCAGTCAAGAAAACCTTTATATCTAGGCTTTATTTGCAGTAAAAGTAATACCTCAAGAGCCTCAACATCCAATTCCTTAAGAGTCCTCACTGTTGCATTGCTAGATCCAGAAGGATGGTCCAGAGTCACATAATCCAAGTGTTCAGGGAATATAGGGCCTTCTAATTTCAGATTTACATTGGGTGGGATATCTGTAATCCTTTCTATATCACCTGTAAGAGAAAGTGTAACAGATTAGATTGCTTTATGGAAAAGAAATCCATAGGTTCATTTCATGGAAAACTAGATTACTGGTGACCTTTGGTTACATTCTATATTATTTTGTCATTTTCAGCTAAGCTGTAAAATCTGTTAGTCTCTCTAAGTACTATATACAAGTGTATCACTTGTTTTTAAAGTCACACAAACCAAATTTTTCCAATATATTCACTCAATATGTCCAGAATAGAATTACAAAGCTTGGCATAACTTACACCTAAATTTCCACCATTTTTTTTTAAAGAGCCTTATGCTACAATACTTTTTTTCTATATTTACTGTGAAAATGTAATCAAAATCAGCGAGAGGCTGCATGGGAGGAGTTTCAATGTTTTCCAAACACAAGGGCCTTTCATTTCAGTTGAATCTATCAGGCAGTAGAATCCACTGTGAATCTGGATTCAGGTGGAAAGTGTGTGGCCTTTCCCTCAATCTGTTCCTGTTTGTACAGAACACAAACACAAAACACTCTAAGTGTCAAATCAATTCCTATGTGACTTTCTACAGCCATGCCTTTAGGAACTGATCTCTTGGAAATACGAAGGCTTGATTTTGTAATTATCAGGATTTCTGTTAGACAGACTGTCATTTCAGTGGTGGTACTATTTGCTTGGTTAAACACCAAATCTGTTTGAAACTGTGTTGGAAATGTATCGTTTGAAACTACCCAGCATGGTGTTACTGGCAATTTTATTAAATAAAGTTCCCTTACTCATGTCATCAAGATGTTTGTGTTTATGAACTCATACTTATCTTCTCATGGAACACATTATCTGAATGGCAAACCCATAATCCCCTTCCCCCTCCAAAATCTCTCCTGAACATCCCAGCTATTTCCCATGATCTTCAAGAAACTTGCAAGCTGTGTTTCTTTCTTAGCCCCTGCTTTTGTACTCCATCACTACCACTTTAGGTCAGGAAATGCTTTCTGTAGCAGTCCCATCTCCAATCTCCATGTACAGTCTCATGCTCCTGGTCTCCAAGTGTTTCAGGAATATAATTCTTACTTCTCCCAACAGCAGGGAGTGTCTGGAATGCTGTCAGCTACCAGCCCAGAGACACTGGGCTGCAATTTGTGTGAGGAGAAAGTCCAGTGAGCTGACAGTGAGCACAGAAGCACAGGGCTGGATCTCAGGGGCACAGCTTTTTCTGGTATCACACTGCTGTGTGCAGTGCTGAAAACCTTCCAGGAAACAAAATCCAGCTTTGCCTGCCATAGGCTGTCTACTCCTCCATGCAGAGCTGGATACATTCAGACAAGAACTATCAAGCAGCTGCCTAGGAAACAGGATTCCCTTCAGAGGAGAAAGCCCAACAAAAAGAAGTAATGGCAAAAATTGAAGTTGCTTGTCCCTCTTGCTTATTCATCAGATGTGTCAGCAAGTTCATTCACACATATAATGCACACAAAGGGCCAGAGTTCTTGCTGACTGCTTGAAAATTAAATGGAATCAGAGTGAAAGGTAGTTATTTTATTTTCCTTTCCGACTCCATGCAAGAGTCACAAACAGCAGCTGTGCTTCAACTCCAAAAGAAACATTTCAACAGTGACTAAAAAAATCACTGCTCTGGATCATACCTGTGGTTCTATATGTTGCTCAAAGCCAGCAGCATTGCCTGTGGACAGTCAGCATGTGCCTGATGCATGCTGCCAGGTGATCCCAAGGATTATGACATATCCCAAAGGGAAGCCTTTGGCCATAATTTAACACTTTGCCTTGTAAGACTCCTGGGTATCCATTAAGGACAGCAAATCCTGACTGGACAAGATGAACTGAGAACATTTTCTGTACTCACTTCCTTTCCCATTGCCTGATCTGTCCATTCAGACAATGAGATCCTTGGATCAGGGAATTTGGGGGTTTATATTTATTTATTCCATTAAGCAGTATGTCATCTAGGCAGCTGCTGCATCCAGCCATGAAGACTATTGTAAATCAATTAACAACACAGATTCATCATAAAATACACTGAGTCACTAAAGTAGTGTGTGCAGTTGGGATCAGACAATTTTAGGCTAGAATCCTGATTTTACCTGTATATCCATCCAAAAAGCCTGACAGCACCAGTGGCCCGGGTGCTCCATCACAGTTTATAGTTGTTGTTTCTGAAAACAAACAGAAAAGTCAAGTACAAAGAACACAGAGGGCCTATGTCCAGAAATAGCACAAGGTAAATAAGCTATGTAAACCCAGATGTACACAATAGTTCCAATGAAGCTCCAAGACATTGATCACTGTGGCACCTTGCCGGGTTTAAAGCAATCCATGACACGGAGCAGGCAAACATTGGTGTCCTGGGCCCCATGTAGGGCTTTACCGCCTGCCAAGGATGAGTCACTGCTCAATGGTTTCCTGCTGAACCCTCGGTGCAAATCATAATCGAAACCATTTTTGTACTTTGGCCTTGAGATGGTTTTCCAGTCCCAAGACAACTATGAACACAAAGCTGTTCTCCACAGAAATGTTAGCAAGAATCCAGGAGCCTGGGGTGAAAGCACATTGACAGATTCACCTGAAATTTACTCTCCTCAAACTTTTAGAGAAGTAGCACACTGGGAGTATAGTTTTTTTTTGTGAGAAGTGGTTTTCCTAAGTAGTTTCTTGTACCTCACTCACCTCTCTACACTTTTTGCTGTGTGACAAAAGTGACAGACTTTTTTTTTTTAATAGATCAGCAAACAGAAATCTGCCAGATTTTTTCCCCCCTTCCCTGACTAGAATTAATCAGCAAAGCTGCCAGAGTGCAATCTATGCTCTCATAGATATCTGTGCAACTTTTATGTGGGTCTCCCCCAATGCTAAGAACGTCCCCACTGCTGTCCTTGCCATTCTCACATATATTCAAAAGAACAGTTGGTAAACAAGCAGTGGGCTGTTTTTTTCCTGGCTATGCCTTCACATCTGCATCACTCTATAGGATCTCCTTTATAAGTGAGCAGGGGACAGATTTCCACACAAGTAACTGAATAAAACCCTAAAGAATATTATGCAGTTAGCAGTTGTGGGCATAATTCACTATCTCCATCTCTGAATATGCAAAAGTTTGGGTTCTGAACTAGTGAAAAAGACAAAAAACTGGTAGTTTTCACTTTCTGGAAACCTCAGTACATCAAAGAGAACTTTAAATTGCGTACTTACCACACTGAATAGCACATGTAACAATGGTAACTACTCCAGCCTAGTTTAGCTAAGCAGCAGCAGCAGCAAGGAATTCAACTGATCCCACCTTGAAAACTATCCATCCTCAGACTCAGCTTCAGCCTAGGTATTTTATTTAATGTCTGCTGCAGATGTAAAATAATCAAACCCCCAGAAGTTCAAAGAAAACTTGTAAAAACCCTTCTAATATACAAGAGATTGGTTTTCAACTTCTCATCATCCAGTCCCTGAAAGCCTACAGACCATTTCCAAGGGAACCAAGATTGCTTGTTTAGATGTTATTTTATCAGGCAATAAATCAATGCATTTGAAATTTCTAGCGTTGTGATTTGTATGAATTTAATAAATTTCATTTTGTTCCATTTCAATAAAAGCAGTAAAATACTCAGGCATTTATAAACATAACACTACTTACTTTGTGCATTGAGACAGGTGAAGGTAACCCAGCTGACCAGAGCAAAAACCAGAGCTCTGGAAAAAGCCATGAGCTCTGCAGGAAAAATATCCAGCTGAAGGCAAAACCAGATGGTTGCTTCTCATATAGAATACTTGCAAAGAATCATTTCATTTGCCATATCATGTGTTAGGTATTTTCCTGACAAGTGCTTCACCCAGAACAAGGCCAAAGACTGGAATAAGGCTCTGAGAGCAACACACAAACTATATAAGGTGCTTATCATTCTCAGCTTGTGAGATCAAAGTCCTTCTGGGCAATAAAAAATAAACCAACAAGGAAATTCACATTTGTGCCGTTACACAAAAAGTGACAAGTGCATTTTTGTTCTAACTGTCAGACTAGATATGAGAATAAATTAGCAAGGTGTCCTGGCCAATATGAGAGAAATGCACATACTCCCTGGGAAAGAAAACTAAATGGGGTGTGTCAAAAGGCAAAGGGACCAGCATTGCCCCTTCTCATCTCATAAAGATGGCAGAGGATCTTCCCACAACTGTTCCACGAGGAATAAATACAGAATTCCTGTTCCAAAACTGGTTACTATTTGATGCAATGAAAGCAGACACCTCTGAAGCATGTCTACTATTTTACAATACTATACACTGAAAGTAAGTTTAGCAGGCATTGAAACATTTTACTTCAGTGAAATTACCTAAAAAAAAAAAAAAAAAACCCAAACAAAAAACCCCTCAAGCCAACATTTTAGGCTGATAGAGAATGTTCCAAAACTGTAAATGATTGAAACAAACTACATGATTCAATGTGTCACCTGTAGGTAAACATACCTTAATTGAAGGCAGCAACTGATTACACAGCAAGAAAACTGTTGCCAGCCCAAGGTCTTTTTGTGTTTGTGCCAGCAGGTTTAGTCACCGTGGATACTAAAGTAATTACTCTAGGGTCACTGAGAACACAAAATACAATAAAATGACACATAACAACTAAAAGTAAAATTACCATTGTGCTGTCCTACCTTTGAATAATTGAAAGGTGGGAGCAGTTCAAGCAGAGGCAATTAAAAAAATATTAAAAGAAGTTCAAGCATGGGCACCACGTTTTTTGAACAAAGGCCATGTGCAGCAGTGATTATGCTTTCACTGGTGTTATTTATTGCTAGTGCCAGTCTCAGTTATTTTCCTCCCTGGGCTGATGTGTTTATGATGGCCAGGTCTTAGCAAGTTTATCTGGCAAAATATGAAGGCAGCTCTGTGCACAAAATGCCTCCTGTGAAGAAGAAAAAGGAAAAGAAATTCCCTTATCTCGTTCACCAAACACTTTTGGGCTATCACAGCCAGACCCTATATAAGCTGATATTTGTACCAAAAAGCTCTAGCAACCAATCTTCTTGACCACTGGAAATATTCATGGAGTGGAAGCCTTAATCCACTATCGCCGCTTATCACCGCGGGAATGCCGGAGACGCTGAAGAAAGGAGACGGAGCCAGCTGTGTTCACGTTCAGAGCAAAGGAAAGAAGGGGGGCGACCCACCTTCTTTAATTCTTATATACACTTTTAGAAATCACTGTTCATTGGAGAAAATTAACTCCTCCGTCTTTAACTACAGTGGTCAAAAGAAATGTCCATCAAAGGATCTGTGTCCATGGGAAAGGAATGCAATAACAAGATAATTCTACAATAACATAGCTATGTTTATAGAACACTAGCCCTTGAAAACTATCTAGTAGAGAGCTAGCTATTTTTAACAGTAAAAATGGGGCAACAATCCACCAATGAAGATCTACTTTTGGATATGCCAAACCAGGGTGAAGACAATGCAGCCTCAATGTTCTCTGAGAGCTCTGCTAGCAAGAGGCCTCCCAGAGGGCTGGAAGCTCAGCAATGAGAAGTGGCACAAGACCTTAGAGGCTCAAACTCCAGCAAAATCTCCCACATTATCCATGGGGAAGCAGCCCAGAGGCTGAAGGAAGAAGGCCACTAGAGTACACAAAGCCCTACAAATAAAAACTGCTTGGGTGCAGCACAACACTGTTAATTCCCCTTTGGAAGTGATTTTGCTGTGAGGGGCTTGGTGCAAGGCAACAGCAGCACCTCCCATCAAATTAGCACTCCAAGCCCCTGTGATTCCCAAAGGAGAGGAGCTCACAGTCCTGGGCACTTTGCCAGTTGCTGCAGCCTTCCAAAGGGCTGATGGTTCCCTCAGCCTCCAGCATCCACAGACAGGATGAGACACTGACCTCAGGGACATGGCCATTCTCTGCTGCCTCTTGGCCTCAAGCCTGGAAAAGCCTCTGGCTGGTTTTATTTAGAAATACAGCCAGGAGGGGGATGCAGCAGTGGATCCATTCCTGTGATAAGACAAATTTAACACAAGTCAAATCTTTACCTCCTAAAAAATGGGACTCTACCTAAGGAGAACTTTTCCAGCCTAAAGGATTCTGTAATTATGAAGAAATATCAAAAAAGCTCAGAACACAGTAGTCCAGTTCATGAAGATTAGTTTTCACTGAGCTGCAGAAGGAATATCTGCAGGGTCTGTGTGTGCTGCTCCCTTGGACTTCAGTGATAACTTGAAGTGTTAATTGGCCTAGAGTAGGAAGGGACATGCCTACATGGAAGCAGAAAACTTCATACAGTGGCTCAAGCAAGCATCTGATGCAAAAGAACAGTTTCCCAACACAATCCCATCTGTCTGAGCACTCAACAAGTACAGGAAACAATGATTTTTAAAAAATTCATTCCCTTCTGGCCAAGAGAAGGCTTTTACTCAATCACATCAAATGAGGCTTATTTCTGGGGATCATTAACACTTGTTAAAGCAGAAACAGTGAAATTCTCAGAATTCAGGGTTCCAACAATGCCCACACTATTCATGGACTGGGGCAACCATATGTCCACACTTCTCCTAACACAACATCTTTTTCCCCTGGAGCCATCACTAAATTTAAAATTCTGTCTCTTTCTCCAAGATTTCTGGGCATCCAGGAAACAGGCACAGAGTGCAGTAGTTAATTTATACCCATATGTGACAGCAGGATGGACACTGCAGCCTTCCCAATATACCAACTGCACATACACAAGTCGTCCAAGACATCCATATAGCAATTCCTAGAAACAGAACCATGGAAACTCATCATATTCACAGATTTGACAGATTGTACCATTTACACAATCTGCACTGTGGCAGTGCAAGGCAAAGTCAAACATGTTTTTTTAAACACAGCTTAGTCTGACATTTTGCATACTTGGGTCATTTGCAGGGCAGCTCACTCAGGAATTTTTAATCCAGCTTCAAAACTTGATGCAGATAAAAATTCTTTTAAGTTCTTGTGGATTTGGAGTAGCTCTGCACTTAATGATATCCTGTTCTTGACAGATAAAAAGCCTGTACTGGGATGCTGTAATTTAATCACAAATACACATGGCATGATTGAGACCATCAGATAACATTTATGTACATATTTAGCTCTTTAAAGTATCTATAAAAAACTCACACACTTCTTAAATTAATAATGTTTATTTCCATTAAACCGAGACAAATTCTCAAAATTAATACAAGATAAAAATTCAAGGTGGTTGGCAAGGGGAAAAAAAATAAGACTGCACATCATGTATATTATTTATATATGCTCAAAAATACTTTTGAGTAAAACAATACTGGCACGTAGAACTGGCACTTTCCCACAGAATAAAGCCAGCAGAATTCTCCTTTTCTCTTCTAATCAGTAGTTCTATGAAAACTAAACTCACACACACATGCAGCCTGCAACCTTCATAGCCAAGTTTACCATGAGAATTTGGAACAATCCTCTATCAGAGGTCACAAAATTGTAGCAATACACTTACTCTACTGCATTTTCATACCTGCTGGATTTTATTCTTTCAACAAACAACAATCAGTTTTTCAAAACTGACTACAAGTGCTACAAACTGCATTACTACTTGTAAACAGGCCTGAGGCATTCATAAAACATTATTTATTTTATACAGATCAAAGCACTCCTGCAAAGTTACCATTCCTGTCTGAAATCAAAACTATTGGAATCCAATTCTGCCTGTTGGTATCACTGGGCTCCAAATTTGCTACAGCATTGGACAAAACACACAAGTAACACTGATTTTTAGTTGCTTCAACAAAAATCTTCCACCTTGAAAGCAGTATTTTCAAGTATTGCTATCCTAGTCTTCTAACACCTACTGAAAATCATCAAGGAACAAGACAAAAAAAAGCCCAAATGGAGAGAAGAGCATTTAAACAAATCTCCCTCTCCTTACCCCACCCCGCCCTCCCACCCAGGATCTTGCTGACTTAATTCCAAACTCACAATTGTACAGCCAGGAGTTGGAATAAGCTTTCCCTGAGTGCTCTTTCTACCTGTTTCAAAAAGTCAGAATGTGTTTCCTTGAATTCAGCCATTATTATTATTGCCATTTTCTTTGCTAATATGCAACATGTTTTCTAGGCAAGTTATTTCATTTGGGTAGCCCTGGATTGTACAAGTTTGTATTCTATTGCTCCAAATACAGAACTTGAAAGTGCATCTGACTTCTAAACAGTATTAATCAGGCAGGTTTTAGAGAGTAACTAGACCCAAAAGATCGACATGCACAAGCTTTTGTAATGATACATCTCCATTGAAAGATGCAGAATTAATAGTGGATCTGCTCAGAAATTCAGTGGCATAGCATTAATAAGAGATAGAACTGCTTTGCATCCTAAGGTCTGGGTATCAGAAGGGAACAAAACACTGTCCTGTGCTAGAGGGGTCAGGACTGGGGATGAGTATTGATTTCACACACAAGAAAAGCAGGTGGTTCACGTGCAAGATGCAATGCTGCACCACCGTGGCACTGAGATCATCTTTGGAGGTCTGCTCCCTCTCTGCCACCCACCTTCAGAGGAGTGGGAGCTGGGTGATGGACAGAAGAAGCCTCAGAGCTGCATGAAAATTCTGCTTTAACTAGTCTAAGTCACAGGTATTGTCACAGGCTTCAAATGCAAATCCCCAGAAGACTGACCTAAAATGGACCATCAACTACAACACAATATATAAATACACGAGGAGACTTAGGTTAATGCTGCTGACTGCACCCAGAATTCAGTAGTCTTGCTTTTTCCTTTTCAGTATTTCTAGCATACCAAAAGGCATATTTGTGTCTTTCCCCATAAATAAAGTTAGTCTGATAATTTAATTTGGTAGATTTATAAAATATTTTCTATGCAACTTAACGCAATAGCCTACAAAAAGCAATTAAATTTCAATTTAAGAAATAGTATATTTACAATTAAAATAAGTACAGACCTTATTGGGTTTGCATTCATTTACAGCACAAAATAATTTACAAGGCTTAAAGTAATAAATAAGTCACTGGAAAGCTTTCAGAGGTGTGCATTCTCCAGGTGGCAGAGTGCAGTGGAGTTTCAGGAAGCAGTAAGGAGTTCTGGCTACAGAGTGTCCACAACTCCTCATGTGGGACGGCCTTGACCAAAACGGGCCTTTGACCTGGATTCCAAACACACAAGAAACACACTGACATTATGACTTTTTTACATTATTAATGCAATAATTAATGTTAATAATCAATGTGGGGGTTTTTAGGTTATTAATGCAGGGTTTTGATGTGTGGCATTTTTCGGTTGTGCTTTTGAAAGGAGGACAAAGAACTGGCTAAACATCTCGGCTAACACTTTGCCAGTGTTCCATCATTTTGCAAAAGAAAAAAAGAAAAAGATGTTGGAGTTCAGAGAAACTCCTCCCAGCATGGCTCCAGGAGTTTCCTTCTCCCAGCTCTAGTTTAATTTGGCAAAGGGAAGCCTTCATACCTCATATGGCTTATCCTGGTGGAAGGGAAGCTGATCCATAAGAAGAATGTGAAATGAGGCATGTTTTTCTTTAAATACCCATCACCCCAGCCCCCCAAAAATCCATGGGTTTTTTCTTCCCTTTATTTTCAAATCTTACCTGGTATTCTTCTCAGCATTGCTTTGTCGTGCGCTGACCTGAGCTGAAGCCTTTATCTGAGCCTCAAGCCTTGAATAAATGCCTCCTGCATACTGGAATCCAGAAAAAAAACAATCCAGTTTTGATATTATTTCAATGTAACCAGTGACTTTTCATAAAAATCATTAATAGTCAGCAGAACTTAGGGCATACTTTTGTCCATTATCACAACCCAGCAGTGAATTTTTAAAACCCATTCTATTTTCCATGAACACTTTTTAAAAAGGCAGCGAACTTTAAAAATTAAACTATAATCCCCCTAAAAATCATGCTTGGAAGAAAATGAAGATGGATAAAAATTCAGTTCTTTATCTTCAGGACTGAATAGATGGCATTTTCATTTGTGTTGCATGTTTTTGTTAACCAAGGCTCACTTCAACTCTGTAAACACTACACTGTGCCAGGACAAATCTTACTTCTTTGCTGTCTTTGGACTTGACTCGATCAAGGTCTCCCAGTCTCATTTTTATTAAGTGCCCAGTAATTTCAGACATTCTTCTCTGATCTGTCACAAATAAGAAAGGATATTTAGAACAGAGGTTTTTCCTTGCTACTGAGTACAAGGAGAATTAGACACAGACTTTAGTGATGCTGGATTTGTAATTTTTTTCAGCTCATATAAAAATCCTGAGCAACCAAGATCCTAAATCCTGATGCATGATGTAGCCTCAGCAGCCTTGGCAGATACCAGAATCAGCCTGAGGCACTATACTGAGATCAAAATCTCTGGAAATGGTTTTGAGGCAGAGGTTTTCAAAACAGCAAAATTGCACAAGAGTCTCAGGAGAGATTAAAGAGAGGCGGAACAAATTAATAATTCTGAATCTTTTTGGTCAGAGAGACTGGGAATGATAAAAGTGGATGTTTCTCTGTTTATCTGCACAGACAACAAATGCCAGAGGGATACAGGAAAAATGATCTGCATACTTGTATAATCATGAGATGACACAACTATAATCTCTGTAGGTTATGTGCTGACATTCCAAATAAAGCACATAAACCACACAAACACTCAAAACTCCTTTGCTGTATCTGAGATTAAATTCACCCTAAAGGTGTGTAACCAGCTGCATTTTAAGAAAATTAGCTGGATCATTTTCTTTGCATAATATTAACTTTATAAAAGCTAAAGTCAGGCAAGAACAGACCATCTTCTCTTTGAGCATCTTGGTTGAATCTCAGTGACCTGGAGGCATCCCATTTGTTCTGCTGCATGCTCACACTGGAAAAGAAAGATGCACACCCTGTCAGCAGGAACAGCTTACAAAGAAGGAGAACTAAAACATGTTTTTCAAGGGCTTGGAAAATGACTTACATGAATGGAGATGCATCTCGGGAACTGGACTGTTGGAGAAAGAAAACCACATTAAGTGTTTTAAGATCAAGTCCAAAACTCAGAGAGATTTCCTCATTATTTAACCCAACCAGAGAGCCCAGATTCACAGCTGTGATTTCACCTTTTCAGATGGCTTCTCCTTTTTCTGAACACTAGGTGAAGAAACCACTTTCTTGGGGTGCCTGTAGGATTTCTTTAATTTCTCTTTTCTCCCTGCTAATGGAAGAAATACCTGTTCATACCATCACAGACACTTGGAATTTCTCAACTACACAGCTACAAAAGAATATTTCCCTTTTATTTCTTTACAAATAGTGTAAATTAACAGGTTATTTTCCTTTTAATAGTGTTGCAGGCATGCTAATACACATGCCTCAAATGTTTTTCTATGAGAAGAGTAGAGGAAATCAAGTATATATTTAAAATGCAGAGTGGTTACACACAACAGCAGGCATTTTTTACTTTTAAAAATCAGTGCACATACAATACATTTTTGACCATATTAATTCAATGAGTAAATTGTAAGTGATATCAGATCAAATAAATTTAAGTTCAAATTACAAAAATTTGCTTTCAGAATTCTTTTTTTCTAACAAACTGGTACATTCAAATCCCTTTGGGTGAAGGCAAAAAGAACAAAGAACTGCCTCTGTTTGAATGAATCATTAGCAGGGTGAAAAGGAGAAGTTGCTTTCTGGCTTTCCATATTCCTACACACAATTACCATGTTAAAAAAAAAATCTTTTTAGATCATATAAAGCTTAGCTTCAATGCAGACACAATTTTAGTCACATTAGCAGTCATTCCCCTATGTAATCAAAAGAAAAAGCTGCAATTATTTTTTTTGCATGTAAAAGCAGTTGTGTAATTGCTGCCTTTTCTTCCAACATTTACTACATGAAATTTCTTTAAAGTAATTTGATAGTAAAAGAGGTGCTTGATAAATTCTAAGGAATCTGCAACTGAATAGTTGCAGATTTCCTTGTTGGGCAGTGATTTTTGATGGCACTGAGCACAGGGTGATTTTATCTAGCCACAGAAAAACTAGAAATAAAATGTAAGTCATATTATTTTTTATTTTTCAAACAGCTTATGTTCAGAATCTGCTTCCAAAGGACTTCTGCTGCCTCAAATCCTTATCTCATAATTCCAGAGAGGAGGAGTGCAGAAACTTGCTGTACCTGGTTTCTTGCACACTTCTTCTTCATCCCCCACTTCATCCTCAGTGACCTCAGAGCCAGTGGTGTACTCCTCCTCTTCAGATAACAGGGACTGCTGTTTCTAATCAACACAAAGAGAGGCCACAGATTAAAAATGAGGCTGAATTTCTATTAAATCTGTCTTGCAGGAGCTGACACCCAACACAGCTCCCTCTGTCAGTGACATAACAGTGAATAATTCTTAACAGGTCAGCACAGAATTATGGAAATATTAAGTCACAGGATGTTTACATTGTTTGCATATACACTAAATATACACATCCATCTAAATTAAGTGATAATTAGTGCCTAGTAATGATGAAGCTTAACAATGAAGACATGAAGCACCTCAGACCAGCCAAAAGACACTCAAAACCTTGGATTTGGATGATTTATGTTTCTGTCAGCCTAACAAACTATTAATAACTGATGAATGCAGTACTAGTGTTGTTTGTTGTCATTTATATAAACATATAAAGGAATTTTTAATCTCTATTAAGGCCAAAGTAGTACTTCACACATACTATACTTTCTTGTAAAAGGTGTTGCTATACTGCAACCTCCAAATTAAAGCAAAACAAGAAAACCCATTTTCTGTCTCATTAATTAGAAAATAATCAAAGCTAGTTCTCTGCTAGTACACAAGACCAAATATTTAAAATAACATGTAAAATATTTTACTAACCAGCTGCAAAGTCCAGTTCTTCAGAGACAGAAACTGTGGTCACAAAGAGAAAGAAAAGTATGTAAGTTAAAGAACTAATAATAATTAGGATAAAAAAGTGAGAGGAATTCTAAAAATAGGATTGATATGTTATAGTACAGTACTCAACACTGCCAGAAGGCCTCCTCCCATCTTGAACTCTACATTTTGGTGGAATGACTAACCTCAAACAGATTGGGAACCTCAAACAGATTGGGAACCACTGACTGATTCAATGCAGTCAGTGATTAAATGATTAAGTGCAGCCAGTTCAGAGTCACATGATAATGTGCCTAACCTTAGCATTAAAAATATTTAGAGCTGATTTATTAATCAAAAAGCAGTCCAGGACAGGGGGGCAGTTATGCACTCTGTTGCTAAGGAGATGTAATTGAATAGTGGGAGAACTTGTGATACTCTGATTGAAATTCTCACGGAATCAGCAGCATTGTGCTACCATCTGTTGAGTTACCAGAAGTTCCAGAACTTCAGAAACTTAGCTTTACATGAGAATTTTCTTTAAAACAGGAGCACTATCATATCAGTCTTCTTAAATTTGCCTTAGAAAGCATCTCTGCTGACATACACATTATGACATACACACATCATAGTTATGGAAAGGAAAATCTTTTACACCTTGAAGGGGGAAAAAAACATCCCCAAACCAACCAAATCCCCAACTCAAGCAAAACACAACCCAAGTCACTGTTCATCTTTTATGGACTTGGAAAAGTCAAGCAGACAAAACCAAGGCAGCAATGACTTAAATATTTGCCACATGATGTATTTTAAAGTTTGACTGGATCCTTAATCATCATCAGTTTGAGAATGTGGTGAAAAACACAAAGAAAATTCCCTCTCATATACAGAAATATTTCTAGCAGACTTGGCAAAAGTTTTGCCTTTTCACCAACCAGGCATTTTGTACCTATGCTATCCCTGCAATGCTCTGCAGTGTGCTTCTTCCTCCAACAATGTATGAGATTTATTTGCATTAAACCTTTCCAATAACTTCTTCAGAGCACCTTTGTCAGAAATCCTCATCATCAGAAAAAAGGGTGGAAAAAAATGAGCACTCACAGCATTGATTTCTCCAGTTTTGGGGCCCCATGGTGTATTGGGTTCTACAAGCACATCACATTCAAGGCCTTTTTCATCACCAAGCCCAATACCAGAATCACTGTGAGAGAAATAAGTAAACCAAAAATCAACATTTCTATTTCACACCTTTAGAACCAGTATCAATTTACTCAACACATAGCAAGAGGGCAGACAGACCTCCAAGTCAGCCACAGAACATTTTGATAGCAATACATTAAAATATAAAGACAGCAGTGAATGCTTAAGGAGGTTGAATGACTAAATGTCTGCTTGAAATGTAAAATAAAAAAGTACTTTTTCTTCTTTCCCCAATTTCCAACTAAACAACCAAAAATATGTTACCTTTGACAAGTCCTATGACTCATTCTAAAATGAGAAAGGACTCCAATAAAACAGCACACACATTCACTGTTGAAGGCCAAGTTATTTCAGTGACACAACACAATGTCCTTACCTATTCTCATCCTTAGTGAAAGGAACAACTATAACATCTCTATGATGCAGCAGATCATTCAAGATCTGAGTAGTCTGAGATGACAAAGCATCCCCATCTTCACTTTCTGGAGGTGACTCAACCATGTGATCCCTCACTTTGCAGCCCTGCAGTGCAAACACAGAAGATCAAATACCAGAGTTAATGGGAAGAACTGAGTTCAGGAAGTACAATAACAGCAGCTCAACTTTTGAATCACAATCCTTATTTTGGAAGAAGATCCATTGTCAGAACACAGTGTGTTTTGCTCTGCTGAAGGAGAGCTGGGATGGAAGTACCTTAGGGAGGGTTGTAGGGTCGAAGCGAAGGACTTTCTGGTTACAACAGGGATACACTCCTGTGCCACTGGAGCCCAGAGCACTTGCCACACCTGCATAAAGAACTGGCTGCGAGTGGTACTGGCAGTGGGAGAACTCAGTACACAGGAAAGACTGCATCAGAAAAAAAAGAGAGTGAGAGGTGAGATGACCTGTGCAAGTAAAACTTCCGTAATGTACAGAATGTACACCAAGCTTTATTTCCACACATTTTCCAAACTGCTTTAATCCCTGCCCCACTCCCTCAAAGTCAGCCAGCACAAGGCAAAGTGAAAGGAGACTAACCTGGTTACATCTTGAGCAGGTCAGCCAGTTGACAGTCCCCCAGAGACGCCAATAAACATCCCGCCAGGACTTCAGCTCCTCGTGGAGGCCAATCAAATACTCGTGCACTTCCCAGCTTTTGTCTCTGGAAAAGCAAACCATCAGAGTCATGACTCTGTTTCGATCCTGCCACCAGGACAGTGAGGTGGGAGAAGGAGCAGAACAACACAGCTCCCACTGCTGAAAAGCCTACAGCAGGGTTACTGCAGGAAGAACACGGTGTGAGACAATCTTTATTAAATTCAGGAGCCTTTGCTCTTTCACAACGCCCTAAACTCACTAATAACAAAAAATTACAGCTTGATTCATCTCAAGATCCACATACTGCAAATTTATAAGCTAAGATCTTCTATGTAAGTGCAACACAACAGTAATAACTTAGCTAAGAATTCAAGTTTGAAGACACAAGCTCAAGCCCTTTTGATGAATGTACATACCTGACAGTTCTAGTCTTCAAAATACAGGACTTTGTTCCTTTGTAGTGACCAAATGAGACACACCTCTTCAGAATTCAGAAGAGCATGTGAAGAGCTTGCAGTGGGGCATGTTATGTTCAGAAAGAGCAGATAAAATTTCCCCCCACTGTTAAGGCCTGGCCTGAACCATTTTTATTATATATGTGCCTAGCCTAGACTAAGCAATCAGTACTTCCAATTGGAAGTTAGGTCTAGGCACCACTAGAGGACTAATAAATAGAAGCTTATTTCTAAATCATTGAAGATAGAATTGTATTAGCTCCTGAGCCTGAAATCATTAGTGGCCAGCATCACTTCTCAGTACACATATTCTGTGTAGAAAAGCCTCACAAGTACCAGAAGGCAAATAATTAGAACCTAAATAATCCTCTGAGAAACTTTAAAGCCCTGCACATTTATCTGCTGGGAATTGCAGAGCAGCTATGCACACTCAGCTTAAGAGAGGTAATACAGTTAATGAATTTTACGTGGCTAATCACCAGTGATCTTAAATAGGTCAGGGACAGGATCACAAGATTTGGTTCTATTTAGGCTGTCAGGCAAAACTTAACCCACACCTTGGAATAACTGGTGGGAGCTGATATGGAACTGTTTTGGTTGTTCTGAACAAAACAGATCTGATGAGGAAGGTCTCCTGTTATCAATCTCCCACCATCCTGCTTGAAGGGGGAGTGTGGGGAGGGGGGGAACTGCAGCTGATCATGTGCTGATCTTCACTAATAAAGGAATCCAGCTGTTCACAGCCATGGATCAAACAGACAGAACTGAATTCAACATTTGTGCCCAATGAATCAGGCAGACAGACAGAATAGGGCCTGGAAGCTCCTCTGACAAATACTTCAGGAACAGAAAAATAACTGGCAAAGTTTATTTACAGCAGTCTTTAAGCAGGTTGAGCATTTGATTTGACAGCATAAAGTCAGTCTAGAAAATATTCTTCAGCCTTTCTTTTCTGGCAGAGTGGGGTCTATCCTTCACTAAAAAACCTTGCAGAAATGCAGCATTTAATTTAATCTGTCATCAACTACACACATCTTAAAATCATCTGAGGAAAGAATTAGCTGAGTATTTTCTATTTAAGGCAGTGCAACCCAAAATAGCCCTCCCAGTAATCATGGCTGTAGTTTTCCTATCTCCATTCAGCAGCAGCACTGCTGAATGAGTTTCAGAAGTACTCATCACAATCACACCCCCCTTTTTAATTTTTCATTAGGTAACACAAGAATTTGAGATATTTCATACATTATTCACATATCTATGACTTAATTTTGTAATATGAGTATCTATGTTGTAATTTTTAAATCACCCAAAATCATAGTTGAAGAAATATTTTTAATACATATATATATTCACTACCTTATATGAACATAGACAATATTCCCATGCTGATCTATGTTGATTTTTCCTGGTACACAAGGAATTCTCCTTTCAGTTTCTTTAGTTAGCAGCTTTTTACATAAACAACACCTAGATTTAAAAAAAAGAAAAAAGAAGGAAAGAAAGCACTGGAGTAAGAGCAGGACTTCAAAACACAGGAACTTCTCCTTGCAACTGAAGAAGCAATATAAGAACCATACCTGTATAATGTTGCTGCATTCCCTCTGGAATCTGGATTTACATACTCTGGGTCAAATAGTCTCTCAATCTTCTTGCAGAAAAGTTTACTATTAATGACAGCAACACAGCTTGGCCATTAGAAAACACTGAAAATTGCTTTATGTATAGCAAGATTAACAATTATATTCTGATAAGCAGTCACTCAGAATCTAGCTCTTAATACAATTTTCCTTTAAATTATCACCTCATTTTTACACAAGTGTGACAAAAGAGATCCTTTGATTATTTTCCCTTTGTTATATTGCTTATATAAAGTGCCAGCTTTTACCCTAAGAGACCTTTTACTAGTGAATATTGCTGTGAAATTGCACTTAGTTCTAAAAGTTCTGAACACCTTCATCCCTACTAAAATCCTCCCTTACTTTCACCTTGTTTGCCTGCACTCCAGTAATTGGCCCTTACCTTGACAGTAAGCTGGAGTCCTTATGTATGAAACAGCATTCCAGAACAACTATTCAGCCTTCCAGCCATCCTGAATCCTAAGTCTAAACATCCCAGTTCACAGGATGCTGGAGCCAAACCATTCTCTACCAATTAGGAGCATGTCATCCCATAAAAGGTTTCTCACTCTAATCCTGGCTCCCATGTGAGAATTCATGAATAATTCATCCATGCCATGCTCCCAGTGTGGCCTTTCCTTTGGTTTATTTGCTATAATTCCTTCATCCATAATTTTAATATAAAATTCTGAAGTTACATTGTGATAATCTGCATTAAAAATACATCTTGTGGGACTATAAATTGTGTATACATATATATATATGTATAATTTAAAACCCCACAGTTTTAGCTGTTATGAAATATGATCCAAAAGCTTAACAGCACTTCAGTAGTGTATTACAGGGCAAAAAAGTTACCTCTTAAATTTGTCTCTTTTGTCCTTCAGCTCTTCCACTTCATTGTGCCTGAAGAGATCAGCAATGTGTGTGACAAGATTAGCGTTGATACAGTTCATGTTACACGGTGTGGCTACAATAGCATTCATATTTTTGTGACAGTAATGAATACATTTTTCTACCTAGGAAAACAGAAACACGAATGTTAAGGAATCCTAGACAAAAAACCCATATTAATTACTTCAAGATTTTTATTTTTTTGAAGTGTGGTGTTTTGGAAAACTATTTTAGTTCAACTTAATAGAAAACAAGCCTTAGATTTGCCTAAAGGAGACTCTGAATTAACATGATTTAGTTTATGTTCTCAAAAAATTTCTACAGACCATAGAACAACTCCACAAATATTTCATCTTCAGTAAGTGGTACCTTCCAATTGCTTGTTAGAACCACAAAACACAAGGGTCTCAACTTAAACAGCTGTCACCCCAATGACAGCACTTGTGACAAACATCTTAACAAAGTCAGCATATTTAATTGTACAGAGCTGGAAAACCAGATCCTACATTGCAGGAGTTTTGTTCATGTAAAAAGGATATAAAACAAGCACTGTAGATCAGCCATCTGCAAGCAAATCCAAAATCCCACTATCACATTTAGAAAGAATTGACTGTAAGTTTCATTGCATTGAGATTCTACAAGTAATGGATTACTGCACTGAGTGGGAAAGGTGATAAAAATCTCAACATGTTCTCATTGCATCACCTGTTTATGTAACAGCCAAAGCACAACAAACAAGCTGTCAGACACCTGGTAATTAACTGTGCCCTCATGGCAGAGAATCAATCTGTCTTTCTTAATACTTACTAATGAATCCATCTTCAAAAACTCCGAAGAAATAAGAATTGATATGACATTTGATGGTTCTAAAAGGCAACAGAAAAAAAGGTGGGGTTTTTTACATTAATCGTTTTGTAATTTAATTTCACATCCCTCCCTCTTTTTATTTAGCATCATCCGGCTTAAGTACTATTTTAGCAATCAACTTGTCATGCCATCTTCTAGTATGCAGAACCTTTTCCATCTTAATAAACAAATTTTTGGTTTTTCAATTCAGTGGCCAGACTACACCTTTAACAACCTGGAATTTATTAGAACTGGAAAGAACAGCTTCATAGGGATAAAATGACTAAACAATTACACAACAAGATTAACTTCCCTCTGTAACCATCACACCCAGCTGAGATTTCCTTAGCATAACCTTTGCATTGCAAGTTATAAACAAACCAAGAGAATAAAGTTATACTTGAAAAAATGGTAGCAAAGGCTCATTAAAAAAATTAAAATTCAAAATCCCTAAAGGCAAGGGCTCTTCTATCATTGTATTGGATTGCATTGAAATTGTAGAAAACATCGCAATTGTACCAATGGGGAGCAGAGGAGAAACAAAACAAACCCCAACAATCATCAGCATTTTAAATCTACCACTCTGTCCTTGGTCAGAAGAGGTCTGAAGAGTCTTAATTAAAAACACCAGATCCCAAAATATAGTACAACTTTTTTTTACTGCTTCAACTTTCAGCAGATTTCCTCCAAGCTGTCAGTGCTGACAAAGCAGAGCCATCTGCTGAAGTGACCAGAGGATCTCTGTGGCAACACTTTTCTATCAAATGACAAGCTCCAGTGCAACAGTCACAAAGAGAACCACATCAACACCATTCATCTTCAATTAGAACAGAACATAATGAACCCACAACAAATGATCTGCACTTTCTATTACCTAAAGTGGGCATTTCATTAGCCTCGGGGTCTGCAGAGTTCCTTTTGACATATCTCATCAGCCAGTCAAAGATGTGAACGTCACAGTG
The DNA here is from genome assembly GCA_013398175.1 of Climacteris rufus. Taxonomy (NCBI): domain Eukaryota; kingdom Metazoa; phylum Chordata; class Aves; order Passeriformes; family Climacteridae; genus Climacteris; species Climacteris rufus. Next base: position 217,410 of record VZRZ01006992.1, read on the forward strand.
CACGGAAATGTCCACCTCCTCCCAGCGCTGAGCGTCCACTGACAGGTACTCAGCAAAGTATTTCATCTCGGAAATCAAAAGGTCTCGAGGACACACAAAATCTTCTTTCAGGTTTTTGGCTTCATCACACACGTGGATCACCATATTTGGCCTTAAAGGAAAAAGCCACAAACCAAATTAGGAGCCTCAGGCAATTAGGACACCAAATCCCAACGATCTCGTCTCCCACACTGGATCACACACTGCAATACTGATGTCACCAACAGGGTTTTGGTAACAAAAGGAAAACAAATTGCAGTTTTAACTATTAATAGAAACTACTGTTGGATAGCATTGCCAGGTGAAGAAGACACATGCATATCATAGTCAATGCAATTTAGTTAAAGGACCAGAAACAGAAAATTTCTAGATCCATTCCCCACTTATGTCACCAATCTGTTATAGGAAACTACCTGAACTGTACAGAGAACTTAGTTGTTCTTCCTTCTTAATTTTTTTTTTTAATATAGATGCCTAAGTTACTGAGGCACCAGTGACAATAACAGCAATTTTCATCTGTGGAATTAAGATTGGTTTATTGCATATTAAAAGGTCTATTTCTTGAGAAAACGTCAAAGCTAGAATCAGTAAATGCTGTCTCTACAGAGAGATGCTTAGGTTTCAAACAAACATTATCCTGTGTGTAACTATATACTATGGAAAACAGAGATAAGATGGAATGGAAGTGAACTGAGTGGTTATTTCAATTCATGGGAAATTTTCTCATTTACAGCTTTCTTTTCTTGCTTTTACACAGGACAAATCTAGGTTCACAGAGTATTTTTTTAAGTGTTATTGAGCATCAGTTAATTTCATTCCTTGTTAAAATCAGGTGTCTTTCCCATTTCTGCTCCAGCAGTGATCAATCACCCAGAGGAACACTATGCACAGATTTATAAATATCTTATTGCACACAACACATTCTCAAACCAACTCCTTGTATTTCTGCAGCAAGGTTTCCAAATACCTTACAGAATTTATTAGAATGTTTCCAGCTGCTTTCTTTCTGGTAGCAGGAACACAGGAGCAATTTAGAAATCTGTCAGTTCTACAATCCCCTAGATAATAAACACTCAAAGATCTTCTTACCCCTGGCTTTCATCAGTGCTTTCTCCACTGTTATGTACAGGGCCTTTCTCAGATTCTGAAGAACAACTCCTTGTAGAGGCTGCACTGGGTCTTCCTTCAATGCAAGGAGAAAAGGCTGCATTAGAACAAAAATTCCTGCTCTTTTGCTCTTCAGCTTCTTGGGAACACAACTGAAGTGTGGCTGTGACGGTGGAGCAACGGTACACAGCAACAAACCTGCTCCCAAAAGGGCTGCTCAGCAACCCAAACTCCTGCTCTGAGTGCCCTGCACTGGGAACTCACCCCAGCACCATTGCTGGGTCACCCAGACACTTGGCTACAAACCCAGATCAGCCCTGGCTCAACACAGACCACGAGATTCATGGCCTCCAGCACTTCCTTCTGGGAATGTGACCCAATCCTTTAGCTCTTCCTGTCTGCTTTGTGGGAGGTGGCTCTCAAGGCCCTGCCACATCAAAGCTTCTGCCACGACGTAACTTGAGACTAATGCCACTTCTTGCCCATCATGTGCCAGCTTGGGAACAAGCTGCTTCCTAACAGAAGCACAGAAGACTCTTCAGATGTGCTTGTTTTTGCCAAATTTTTCACACACGTGGCTTAAGCCAGCTGATCACACAAAACAATGTTCAGAGAGAGCAGACCATGAAATTTGCCTGGTTCTAGAACTACACCATGTAGGTTATTCCAGGAATAAAGGGCAGATGCACTTCAAAGAGCTTATCTTTGCAAAGGCATTACAAGCAGTAGAAAGTGGACACACAACCTAGTGAAGTCCAGGAGTTTAGTCACCAAATCCAGTGAGTTGAGACAATGAATGCCTTTTCCAACTGTGAACAGATCCCTGCAGGGTGAAACTTCAATAATCTTGCTTAAAAGTCAGAAAGATCTTTCTTCAATGATGGAAGGGCACATATCCCTCTTCCACTGAAAATCCATACAGTTGTGATTTTCCATGCCATTCTCCCAGACTCCTGGGAGTTCCAGAAGAATCTTCTCCCTCTTGTGTAAGAGGCTGTACTCTTCTGAAGAAGATTAAGACAGACCTCTTCATCTTCTGGCTAAATAACTCTACAGACTGACAGCAAAAATGATAGGGTTCGGAACAGAGCAGTTATGCCCTTCAGGAAAGCCAATTATGGCACTGGAGGCAAGAGAAACAAACCTCTCTCCAAAGATGCAGCCTATGGCCCCAACAGAAGTAGCACAGTTAACAGAAGGGGAAGAGTCACTCAGTAATCCCCAGGAAAACCTTGGAAAGGGCTGGTGCAGCCACAGCCCCCCCACTGCAGGCAGGTGAGGTGGGAGCCCTAGGTTTTGAATGCAAAGAAAGGTCTGAGTTTTAAAAGAAGGGACTGGGGAAATACATGGTATGAAAGAGTTCTGTCTGCAAATATTAAGAAGCTCATTTTGAACAAAGTGAAGTTAGTAATTGAAGGAAATAATGCTGACTAGGACATGCAACACAGCCAAATTAATGGGGACACCTGAACTTTACCATAGATTTCTTCACAGCTTTTTTCTTCTCCTCCAAAGCTTACAGACTGATTGACTTCTGAAAGCTAGCAATAAATACTTTGGGTAAAAGGGATCCTATGTGCTCGTCTACTGCCATGAGATGCATTCAGAGGGACTTAACAGCAGCTTGCTTCATAATTACCAAGTATTAAATGAGCTTTTATAACTCAGCCAAGACCAGAATCCAGCTGTGAGTTTGGTCTGATTTGCTTTTTCTTGCTGTTACTCATGACTACAAACAAATGCAAACAGGCTCAAAATTCTTGATCCTAACAATCAGCTGATGTGAATAAATCCACTAGGAAGCAATTAATTAAACAAAAAACATTTACAAATAGGATCTTCTCAAATCCCTGATTCTGAAATATAGAAGTACCTCACAAACATTAAGGTGAGTTCACTCAAGCCTGTGAGAAAAGAAAATTAATTATTCTAATTTCATATCAACAAATTACATATAAACAGGGCAAATGATTTATCCAAAGCCACAAAGAAAACAGAAACAATCTCAGGCTAAGATCCTGTCATAGGAAACATTACATTAGTGTGCTTAACTGCATTAATACTCATTACATGAATGACATTGCTAAAAGGAAAACATGCGCTAATAGTCTAAGGAGTCCTAGAAACACAGTTAGCTTGTTAACTGCCTACTTGGAAGGTACTAATCTTATAAACAGGGACCTGTGGGTGCCAGCAGCATTTATTCCACATCATGCATTTATTCTAATTATCTACATCACTGGAAGCTGATGGGAAGCATTTTCAGTCTAGACACCCCACATACACTTTTCCAATATCATCCCTTGGTTAGAGTTGTTAAAAAAGCTTTATTCATTTTCCAAAGTTAAACAGTTGTTTCTCTGCTGCAAAGAGGGCAGTGAAAGCTGCAGTGCTGTGAAGGACATCCTAACAGAGAACACGTTGTTTAAGGGCTTCACCAGCATCTTAATCTTTAACACAGAAATTGTTTATTCATTACTGAAGCAATTTTCTCATGCAATGCATTTACCAAGTCCTCCAGTCACTGAAACATCTCAGTCTATACTGAAAACCAGAGAACAACCATCACACATTTAACTACAACTTCTGTCAGGACATGTACTTGAGGAACTGCTAACAATATTTAATTGTGCTGTGATTGAATCTGCAACTGTTGGGATCGGTCCTCCTCTACGCAATTACTGGGACACATAATTGACTAAGACACATTCTATGTCATCACAACAGTGTCTTGCACAAAAGATTAGCTACACTATGCTCCAACTCCTCTGTAGCCATCCCTGGCAAACACAGGGCTGCTAGATGGGAGAGAAAGGTTTGCCCTCAAGGGATCACCTCTTCAGCTTCCTGAGGAGAGAAAGGTTTGCCCTCAAGGGATCACCTCTTCAGCTTCCTGAGGAGAGAAAGGTTTGCCCTCAAGGGATCACCTCTTCAGCTTCCTGAGGAGAGAAAGGTTTGCCCTCAAGGGATCACCTCCTCAGCTTCCTGCAGCTTTTCTTCACAAGATTCCCCAGTTATTTTAGTAACCCTGCTTAACGCGACTTCAAATGGCTGTAGCTTTAACAGTGCACCACCAAAAATCCTAAACAGAGCATTCAGAGGAAGGATTTCTGCCTTTTGGACAGACAAGTTATCAAAAGTATCCAAGCAAACACAGATTCATAAACCATACTAATGGAAACGCCCTGTTGTATGCACGATACTTACACTAAACTCTCCAAAGACAAATGCCTATTATTCCTGGGTGGCCTTACCACTCAGGACAGAAGCATGCACATAGTGATTAGCAAAGCCAACAGATTTCAGAATGACTGAGAACATACCAGTTATAGTAATGGAATCCTGCCCAATAGCAGGCTCCTGAAACTCTGTCTGTGTATGGAGCAAGGAGGATTTGATGTACGTAGCTAAAGACTCCACAGGACTCCCACCAGCAGCCATCAGGGGGTTATACTGGTTGTCAACAGGTGAACTTCCACTGCTTTTTAGCTCATCAAACCTTTTTGCACACTGTCACAAGATTAAATGATAGGACAATGAAGCAGTAGCTTTCAGTACATTTTTAATAACTACGAGTTGAGATGGATATTGTATTGCATATCTTTTGCATGTGAACAGTTACTGATATCAGACTTATAAATGCTTCCTGTTTAGTTAATGGTATCAGGAAAGTACATAAATACACAGTCAAATAAAAATTACCATCATTAAATACTCAAACAGAAAGAGAAAAAATTAGATAGAACCTGTTTCACTTTTCATTTCCTTAAATCCTGTGATTTCAAGCCCGATTTTCTAAAGGGAAACTTATGGGGAGAGTCTGAATTATAATTTTGTAACTAATTCTTTTACCATAAACATGGCCAAATGTTATTAAGAGTGCCTATAGTAATTGGTTCACAATAATTATTCTTTTACTTTATGACCTCCATTCTGATTTGGACAAAAAGGACTGGAGCTTCCCACTGCAGGTCTATTAATTTTTCATTCCCACTGCAGGGCTATAAAACTTCCCTTTCCCTGTTTTGATGAACTAAAAGTCTTTTCAATTTTGAAATTTGTACTGATACAGTGACAACTATGGGTTTGGTGCAGCAAAGTCCTACACTGAGGTAACTTGCACATACAAGTAAATCTTCTTAACTCTGCAGGTGATGCTCCTGTGACACAGGTGTCAGGCTCCTATTCAAGCAGCTGCTTTTATTTGTTCATTTATTTATTTTGGGTTGAGCTAACTGACACTGCTTCATGACATCCTTCTGATAGCCACAGAAGCAAGCAGTGACATCCTTCTGATAGCCACAGTGTCTCAGCTTTGTGATGCCAGTCCACTACACACAACAGAGAAATAAATGTGCTTTCATGTAACTGCCTTAAACAGGGATTCCACGTGTTTGAGACAGTTCTTTTAAAACAGAATAATCAGACATGTACTAATCAATCATATTAATTAACATGAGGAGAGAGCTCACTGATCTTTTATTTGCTTCATGTGCACAGTGCTGCCTGCATCCTGAAAGGTGAACAGTAGAGATGTCCCCAAGCACTCTGCCAAGCCCTTGGAATGCAGTAACATTCCCCAGAAGCTTCTACACCCAATCCTTCGTTTTTATGTTCTAAATACAAGGTTAGAGCAAGGCCCAAGAGCAGTGCTATAAATGGGAGCTGACACACTTGATCAGGTTTGCAAGAAAGCCAAGACCCCTGGCTGGTTTTCTTTCAGCTTTGCTGAATCACAAGGGCAAAAGACATTTTCCTCTTGTAGCTGACATCATCTCGGAAATGAAAAAGTCAAAATTACCATTAAAAAAAAAAAAAAGTATTTCACCAGGAAATTCAGCAATCCAGAAAGAGAAGTATACAGAGGTTCTTCCACCTCTATTCCAACCAAAGAAAGAAAAACCACATCTCATAGGATCAAGCAAGAGGCAACTGCACTCTGAACTACCTGAGAGAGATCTGTAAGTACAAGCAGAGGGAGTTATCAGGTTTGCTAGTGAAGATTCTACAACCTGCACGAGGTTAGTGGCTACTGGCATCCTTTCCATCCAAGTCTTAGCTGTGCAGTTTGGAATACAGTAGCACAGCTACTTTTTTTTTTCATTTTTTAGTTTTTCCTTTCCAGTAATTTTTACTCTTTTTGTGTATCAGTTCTAATGAAATAAAATGCAGTATGCATTTCTTAATTTCAATGTTCAGGTTCTGTAGAAACAAAACAAAACAAGAACCCCACCTTTTTTCAATCTGCTCCTCATTTAACATTTTCAACTCAATAGGTGCCAATTACTTAAGGGAAAAAAACCCCATCTTTTAACTCCAATTTCCCTCCCTCCCCAAAAAATGTTTTCTTCTCCATAAAGCACTGCTTAAAGTATGTAAATTCTTTTATTAGCAAGCTCACCTCTTTGGATGTATATCCTGGAACTAGCCTTGCCACACTGTCCCAGTTGATAGGCTGAGGGACACCAATGAGGGAACACAGGATCATATCCAAAACCATCTGGTTGTTGTCATAGGGAAAGTTATTGTTTTCTGAGAATCCACGACTCATCTTTGGCTACTTAAGCCTAGGAGAGAAAGAGTTATTAGCAAGTCTCACTCATAGTTTGCTGAAGCTTCATCTACATTGCCTGCAGCACTCCATAAATGTGTTTACCATGCATTACAGACAAGCACTGAGGCTTTTTTGGACAAAATTTACATATTCTCAAAACCCTGAGGGAGAAATAGATGTGCAAAACACACCAAAACCAACCATGAGCAGCAGGCTTTACCCACCATTCCTCTGAGCTCTTTCCAGGGGGATTCACACCTCTGAGCCCCCTAACACAACAGAAGAGCTTCCCAAAATCTCAGAATAAACAGCCTAAGGTAGAGAGGGGCATTTTAATTTAAATTTACTCACATTCGGACACAATTATCTGTTCCCCCAAACCTTCTACTCCCAGCCTTCTCTCCTCTTGCTGTGCCCACCTGCTCAGCACACCTGACTGCCATTACACAGAAGCCAAGCCAGGACATCCCATTCAGGGCCATCAATAATACTTTGAATACTTTACAAACAACACCTGAATGTAATTCAACTCTCATCCCTAAGACCTGACATTCCTAACTCCTTATTAGCCAGGATGATCTGTTCCAAAAACCCCTTTCTCCTACAGCTTCAAACTGAACACCAGAACAAAGCATATAAGGATAGCACTAAACACCTTAAAATTCAGGATTATATTTAGTTTTTGGGGTTTTTTTAATCCAAATGGGTTTTATGTATAGCACTAGGGAACGGAGTAAAAGTTCAAAGCAGTGATTCAGCATATGCTGGGAAAGAACTGCAGGCATCAATCAAGAGTTCCATGTTCAAGTAACACACAGTCCAAGAGCTCAGTAGGGACTCACACTTGGAGAGCAACTTGGACCTTTTCTGAAGTGCCTTAAATAGATCCCATAAATAACAGAACTTAAAAGCCATACACAAATTTTTGGCTTATAAAACAAGGATTATAGAGAACTGGAGATAAAATACACCTAGATGGGAGTGGATTTAACTGATAACTTGTCATTAAAAGTGTCATTATCTACTACACGTAGATATTTCTTTTGCGTCACCCTCTTTCTAAAACACACAAAACAGCCCTGATTTTGTTTCTCCTTCTAGAAGTTGTTCCAGCCCTTTTATCTGTCTGTTTTGTTGGTAGAAACAGAAATCACAGCAGCAGGTAACTGTAAGCATTCATTCTCTCCGAAGAGCAGCTGAATTAAATCAGAAAGAAAAAACCCAGAACCCACAGAGAGAATTCTTAGGTTTCTCACAGTCATGAGATCTAAAAAGAAGAAAAACAGGCAGGAAACAGAAGACAACTCCAATAGAAAATTTCATACCATTTTAGCAATTCTATCTAAATGAAATCTGCTGCAAAACATGACAAGTATCCAGTTTTAAAGGACAAAGGTCCTCACAGTCTATGCAAGCCCAAAATTTCCAAGCCAGATAAATGCCACTATCAGGTAAAAGTAGATGAGTCCCTGAAGTCACTGTGTCCTTATCCCTCAGCCTGAGAGGGCTCTAAGCAGTGTCACTGTGGTGATTCTGTGCTGGAGACTCCTCGTTGTCAGTGTGCAGACAGATGTCAGCACCAATTCTATTCCAGCCCCTGAACAATCTCCCAGATCTGCTCTTAGGAGAAGGAATAACAGGGCCAGAACAGCTCAGCACCAGTGGTTATAAAACACAGGGCTGACTTCTTGTGCTGGTTCACACACACATAGCAGCTGGTTTAAAAATATGTTTGGCTGAGATAAGTAAATGATGGAGCATTATAATCCCCTGGTCTCACACCATAAAATGGGCTTAATGCGAGTAAAATTACCAGCAATGTCAATATTCCATAAATCACCATTTTGAGGATTAGTGCTATGGGATGATTACAGTGGGCAATAAAAAAGTAGGAAATACGGTTTTTTGCATCAATTATGAGTCTGTAATTTACAAGGAAAATTTTTGAGTGCTTCACTAGTAACAAGTTTACTACACATCTGCCCTGTGGACCATGAAGCAGCCCGAGCATGAAGGGATGACAGGTGCTCTAAAAATCACATTCAGAGAGAACCAAGCCTTTATCTCTCACGCTTTTTTCTTTATTTGCTTGTTCTGTATGTGCTTCTTACTGCAAAGACGAAAGAAGAAACTTAATTACAGGCATACAGAAGTTAAGTGGTTTTATTTATATTCAGGAAAGAGCACGGGACTCCTCTTTGCAGCTTTACACAGGGCATTTAGCATCTGCCTTTTTGTCCTTTAGGAAATCCTGTTGGAAATATAAAGACACGCAAGATTCCGTCTCGTGCAAGAACTCTGTAGGACCAGCAACATAAAGCCTGTAATAAATCATATTGTTAAGAGAAAAAGCAACTTCTACAGATTCTGTCTGCTCTGTTACTGCAAGGAAAGCTCAAGTTAACCCTCTTCTGAACCATGAAAATCGGAAACAAAAAGAACTTTCCAAATTATTTAACTCTAACCAACTCATTTGAGATGCACAGCACAGAAAGCTACACGAGAAGAAGAATTTCTATTAATGCTTAGAATTACAAATTAAGTGGTGCAAGGCAGTCCTAAGAGTTAATTCATTAAGGAAACACACAGTCTGATTTAAGACTGCCTTGCTTTTATCACTTAAAGCAAATAATTAATGTAAAAACGAAGAATTACTACCCCTCGCACGCGCACAACCTGAGGGAAGGTAAAGATGGTGGGACGGGCACGAGGTTTCCAACCACAGCCCTGAAACGCAAGGAAGTGATGGTGCAGAATGAGGCGGGGGACAGGAACAACAGCAACTTTGTAGCTTGCCCACGAACCAGCCAGAATTAAACACTATAAGGTGTTTAAATTAAAACAATACAAACCGCTCCCAGAGACCCTACAAGTGCAGCAGCCTCCTCGTGCGACGCCCTCAGAGCGGGGACCCCGACAGCCCCCGCCGGGACCCCTCCCGGGTTTACCTGGCGGTTCCCAGGCGCGGGATCGGCGGGATAGGACGGGCAGCGGCTCCTCCGCGGGACGCGCCGGAGCGGCAGCAGGACGGCGGCGCAGCTCTGCCGAGGGATGAGCGGGACCCGCAGGCGCCCGCTCCGCACCCGCCGCGCCC
>VZRZ01006992.1:236217-275793 GCA_013398175.1 Climacteris rufus
TTCGACCCCGGCTCGGCCCGGCTCGGCCTCGCTCGGCTCCGCCCGCTGGCAGGCGCCACTCAGGAGCGCCGAGCTATTCCACCAGCCGCCCTGCGAGCAGGGCGCCCCGCCGCGCCGGCCGAGCGATGCGCTCTGCCGCTCTGCTGGGCGATCCTGTGCCGGCTCCGCGGGCCGCCGAGCGAGGGGTGAGCGGGACCGGGAATGGGAACGGGAGAGGGAACGGGAGTGGGAATGGGAACGGGAGTGGGAGTGCAGCGGGAACGGCGCCCGTCTCCGGCGCCTCTGGCCCGCAGGGGAACGGCCCTGTGCTGAGCCGGCCCCGTTCCTCCGCGCCCCTGCGGCTCAGCCCGCGGCGTGGGGGGCAGTGGGGCCCTCCTTCAGACACGGGGTGCCGAGCCCCCCTCAGTCCTGAGGGGTCGGGCCGGAACAGGGGTCCTAAGGTCCCTCTCCCCTCACACGAAGAGTCCTGAGCTCAGCCCTGAGGTGCTGGGTGGGAGCGGGGGCCCTGATTCCTTCCCCCACGTTCCCACAAAATGCCACGTATATTGTCACATTTGCCCTAATGTGTCAAACAGTGCCGGCATTTAAGTCTCGTGAAGGTGAATTGAGCTAACAGTTACCTCAAAGCACGTTTGTGTTGGCTGTTTCTCTCCAAAAGCAGGTTTGAAGTTTCCCAGATAGCCCTTGGTTTTTACCATAAAGAATCCAAATGCAGGAAAAACGAAACTCACGGAATTAACAACTTTTCCCGTGCTGTGGAGGTTTTCCATGGCTGCAGTATTTCTGTGCAGGGTACTCCTGAGCAGGATTGGATATTTCAGGTTTAACAACCTGTGGCTGGCATGGACAACTTGGATATATCCCATCTCTTGGGACTCAGAATCTAGGAGGGTATCAAATGTTGCTTACAGGAGCTAAGGCCAAACCATTCAGCAGTCTGGAGGTATTGTGGAATCCCTTGCTGAAGGATGCAGAGGCAAAAGAATTTCAAAGAGCCGCTGGAGGAAGGATGTGTTAAGGTTCACCAACAGGCAAACCACACTTGGCCAAAGGAATCTCCCCAAACCAGGAATAACTGGAGGCAGAGAGCACTTGGCAGAGGTGTGTGCTCTGTACACACATATTTTCCTGTGGCACCTGTTTATTCCCACTTTGGGTGACAATGGACTAATTAAACCTTTGGTCTGAACAACTGTGGTTATCCTTATATGCCTCCTGAAGTTTCCTAGATGTCCAGGAAGGGTGAGCACCTCACTGGGAATCTCTCATCTAAATTTAAAAAAAAAAATGCTGAGTTCTACCCCATTACAAAATTTTGGCCATAAAAATCAGTCTGTTCTAAAGTTCTGGGGAGAGAGAACGACAGGAAATCAAAGTAACCATGATATTTTAGTGGGGGATAAAAACATTATGAAATCTCTCAAAAAAACATGAGTCCTTTATTGAGATGGGAAATAAATCTGAACAAAATTGGAGGGGTTGATGGACAGAAAAGGCTTTCTTTGCCTTTAGGGCTCTGTGTGACAAAAGGGCATCTGTTGTTTGAGGCTGGATATTTTTTTTTGCCCTGTGATTTTAACATGCTGGGCAAAAGCTCAGAATTCCCTTGTCAGAACACTTGAGTTCAAGTTTTTCTAGGAAAATCCTAGGAAGTATAGGAGCTTTTCCCCCATTCTGGGGTATTTTGGGGTTGGTCTTCCACTTTTCTTGTGCCTGTGATTTAAAGCAAACATGTAGCTTAAATTTTCTACAGAGGAGAAGAAAACAAAAATTCAGTTATTCTTAATATGGTGCAGTTGAGTCTTTTTATTGTTGAATTGCTGAATTGTGTTTATTCTAAGCTTTTATTTCCAATTTTCTGTGTTGAATTTCAGAGTTGGCCAGCATGTCTTCACTAACAGAGAAGGACAGACCAATTGTGCAGCTGCTGCTCAGCACTGGCACTTGCCCACGATGTATTTTAAGGTTCTGCTGCGTGGGATCACAGATGCTTTACAGACATCCACACCAGGTTTGCCCTCTGTTGTGTTCCTGGCCTCTTTGTCCAAGAGGAAAATGCTTTGCCAAAGGAGTTATGGAAAGTGGCTGCTGCTGCACAGGGCAGTTTGGAGGAATGAGAAGAGTCACAGACTGTAACAGTGGTTGTGGGTTAAATGTTGAGTTTGGCTGGGAGAGTTGCCTGAAAACACTGGAAAAGAGAGCATGTTACCTTCTGCAGAGCATGGCTCTGTCACTTTAGAAGCAGAGCAGCTGTAGCTGTTCCCTCTGTTCTTTTTCCTTTCATGTAAAGGAAGTTTACATTAAATTGCAGAATTGGTAGGGGGATGCAGCTGAAGAATTGTGGAGGACAGGTGAAGGATAAATCAGAGAAACACAGTGTTATTAGACATCCTTTTTTAGCTTAGTGAAATTCAGTGTCCTTTATGTTTTTCCTAGCTGTGCACAGCCTTTATTGCCTTTTTTTCTTGTGCTTGAAACTCCTCAAGGTGGTTTTGGATCTTTGCTTATCCCCTGTATTGGTTCTTTGAGACTTGTCTTGTGTAGGGCAAATAACTTTGCTTGCTCTAATCCCCTGTCTGTGCTGGTGTCTGTCTTGATTGTGTCACCTTTGTTCAAGTTTAGACTCTCCAGAAGTCCTTTTCACCATCTTTCTTCCCTGTCCTTTTCCATTTTCTATCCAATATTTGAGGAGAGTTCGTTAATGGTGCCATTTTTTATTCTTTTGCATCTCTACCTAATTTTCCTGTGAGTTGCAGCAACACAATAACTGCAGTTCCTTACTGTAGATCTTTTAATGAATTCTCTTCCTAAACTATGTTTTGTCTCTGTCTCTCATCCTCCCAGAAATCAAACATGCAGGTCATTCTTCTCCTTCTTCACCAGCACACTCTTAATTTTTGTAGGCTTCTCCTCTGATACAAAGTTCTTACTCTGTGTATTTAATTTCACCCCCAACTGTGTCTGCTCTCACTTTTTTTTTTTAATACTGTAGTGCCCAACTCAGTTCCTGGGCTAGTGGAGTTGGAGGAATTAAATTCTAATATAATCTAAATGACAAGGAGACACCAAGGGTCTCTTTTCATGGAATGGTGAAGGGGCAAAGAGAAATCTTGTTTCTGCAAGTCAGGTGTGGAAAAAGTTTTTGTTCTTGGCTGATAAACAAGTTTGCTCAGCAACATTTTCTCTGGAAATTTCTATTTTGAGAGAAATGCAGCTTGGAGCTTTTTAATTTTAATTAAATCTTAAAGATGTCTTTGGGTATAAATTCCAGGTTGTTAATTGCACACACTAAGGCTCAGCTGGAATGGGTAGTACTTCCTTATGGGATCGTGTTTAGTAAAGAGGAAAAAACAACCACGCTGTGATTCCTTTGTTTGTGTCAGGATTTGATGAGGGATTTACAAGAATTTCTGAGAAACAATCAGGAAAAAGAAGACACAGGATGTTTGGATGCAGCTCACCCACCCTGTAAGAGAATCAGGCTGGAACACAGCGAGGGAGGTCCTGAGGAGCTGAACCACAATGGGGCAATCCCCCAGATGCCTTCAGTGGACAATGGCACTGCCACCATGGAGAGCTCAGCTGCCAAGGTTTGCAATGTGTGTTTGGGAATTCTCCAGGAGTTCTGTGAGGCTGACTTTGTGAAAAAGGTAAATACTTGTTGTTAGTCTTTTGGGGTGCTTTTTCTGGAGCTTGTGTGTGTTGGGGCCTGCAGGATAAAGCTGGTGACTAAAAACACCATGCAGGTTTTTTGGTTTGAGGTTTTTTTTTCTTGGAAAGAGATTTCTATGTCTATTTCATTTGAAAGAAAGAGACCAGAAAACAAACTAAAACATTTACCTATTTGGAATATTTGAAATGTAGATGGCAGAATTTAGCTTCATCCTGCTCCTGGGCAGGGTTTGCACACCTGTGCAGCTGGGAAGTGACGTCTGTGGTGGGACTGAATTTTGCCCAGGCTTTGCCATAGTGGCACTTCTTTAAAAAAACAGCAGTGCAGGTGCCATGGAATGACTGCAGGGAGCACACTTTCCTAAGAAAAGGGCTACCAGAGGTATGGTTACATGAATTTAGGAGCTAACCTGAGGTTCAGCTGCTTCCAAGGAAAAGCTCAGTGGAACTGGTGACCTCTCTTCACTTTCCTATGTGACAGGAGAATGAGGAGTCATCAAGTGCTGTTCTCTCAAGTACATGTTTCTAATGCAGCATGAACCTGTCTTTATGAAGTACCACAGAGGAAGAAAATGTTTTGGTGGTAACAACAGATTGTGGGTAATAGAGAAAATGGGAGTTAGGAGAGAATGTGGCCATAGAGTGTTGCAAACACCATCTCTGAGCAGTCACTTTGCTCATGTGACAACTGAGCTGGAAAACTCACACTTGCACCTGAGATGTTTAACAGAGCTTTAACAGAAAGGGAGTTGGTTTAATAGCAGGAATGTATCTAAAAATGGGACTAACTGGAAAGCACAGTAGATAGCTTCTGTTGTTGCAGAACATAATTGTTTCTGTTTGTTTCCATTGGCAGAATATATCTCTTTTTACAGAATCCACTTTTAAGACTTGTTTCAGAGTTACTCTCTTCAGGAGCAATGGAAAATCTGACAGCACTCGTTAAGGCATCACAATACCTCATTATTTGATGCATACATTTCCTTATCTGAGATGCTGATCTCACCTAAAATGTCAATATACAATTGGTCCTGGCCTTAGAATAGTGAGTTTGGTTGTTTCATAGCAGTAAGGATACAGTTTATTAGTAACTTCTTTTTTTAATAGGACAGAAGAGCTTATATTTCAATAAGTTATTAGTGATTACTCTGGTTTGTATGTTGGGCATCTCTCAGAATGTGTGTTAACATGAATTCACAGTGGTTATTCTAGAATAAAAATTACCAACTCAGTCCCGTTGCTGTGGTTTAACATTCAGCTATTTCTCTTACAGGTGTGCCAGAAAGTTAATTCTGCTGACTACCAGTTCACTAGTTTTGTATTTTCTGTGTCACTACCCCCCCAGCTGTCTGTCAGGGAGGTAAGTAACTTAAATAATTAAATACATATTTAAGGAAGTAACTGTGGCATGTACAAGCTGGAGGTGGTTTCATTTTTAATTGTTATTGCTTAAAAAAACCAAAAACACATGCTGGAAGTGAAGTCTGCTCTCCCCTTCCTTGTGGGTGAGTATTACTGTAATTAATAAAGGGTCTGAGTCATTTCAGTTTCCAGTTACCCCAGGAGTTACTTTCCATCTGAAAACCTAAGAGGAGTTTGTTGAAACCCTCAGAGAATTGTTCCCTTTGGTGCAGATGCCAGCCCTGCTTTGTGGATTTTCTCAGAGACAGAACTACACTTTCCAGGAATAAATGATAACTGGCAGTGCAGAATACAAACCAAGGAATTTGGGGATGAACTCCTGAAGTGTTCAGCATTTTAAATGTTGGCAAAATACACTTAGTTGTGAGATATTTTGCAATCTTGCCCTGCTTTCTGATATAAAATGATGCAAAAGTGCTGTTCTAGAAGTGATGCAGAAGTAGTGCTTTAAAGGGCAACATGTAAATCTTGACAAGAGGTGCCTGTTGTGGTTAAGATGTGGTGGAAGCAGAGAGAAGTGTAGATGGTGGTGGATTTATCTGTAAACCTGTGGTGAGGTCTCTTCTGATCCCACACAGTTTGTTAAACAATCTGCTGCCCTTATAGTGGTGATTTGTGCTGGGCAAATGCCAGTGTCATACATAACTTATATTCTGCTCTTAAGCCTTCTTGAACACAAGATTCTCTGCTTCCCATCTTAAACTGAGCCTAACTGGTGTGTTTGCTTTGTGCTTTCTGGCTGGCTGAACTGCCAGCTTTGCTTTTTGATGCCTCCAAAAAATGAGGTGTGTCAAAAAGCACTTTCCGGGTGAGGGTGGGTGAGGATAGGGCTGCCTGTGTGTGTGCCTGTGGTCTCTCTGAAACCCCAGATGTAGGTCAGACTTGCTCCAGCTTTAAGCCTGCTGTAAGCTGGGGTGTCCAAAAAGCACGTGGTGTTTGCCAGGAAGCCTCGGTAGAGGGTGGTGTTGCATTGCAGTTCAGGGGAGGGATGTCCTCACGCTCCCTGGGCCTGCTGTTCCAGCAGTACTGCAGTGCTGGGGACAGCCCAGGGGGTGAGAGCTGTGCTGTGGGTCCAAAAATTAATAGATGGAGTGAAATAAGTGACTGGGAAGCTCCCAAACTGGATCTGTTCCCTTTGGAAGCAGTTTTGGTTCGACTGGGAGAAGGTTTGCTTAAGGAAGTTCCTGCTGTCCCTTGTGTTCCATCCCTCCAGTCTTGTCAAATGCTAAACCAGCTGATTGCACAGTGTGCTCCAGCTGCAGGGGTAAAAATGGGTGATGGTGGAGGAAGAACTTTAAAAATCTTGGGGGTTTGTTTACCAGCTATCTGTTTATCACTTAAAAGAATAACTGGTGAGAACAGTCCCTGTGTTACAGCCACAGAAAAGCAACAATGTAATATGTAATAAAAATGTCTGAAAATATCAAAACCAGGTATCAAAATATCTCAAAATGCTTTGTGTTGAAAAGAGGTTGTTAAATTCTGCTTTTAATTCTCTGTACAAGAGCATGTGTAATGTTATGATCAAAGGACACCCAAAGACAGCCTCCCTCTCACTGCCCTCTGGTGTGACACACAGATTTTCTCCATCATCTTTTTAACAAAAAAATCAGAGACTGCCTTTCAGTATTACCTTCAACTCATTTAATTATGACAGTTGTCATCCTGCCAAGTGTAAGATGGACGAGAGGAGCTGGAGAAGAGCAGGACATAAAATTTCCATTTGCATAGTATTTGTACCTGTGCTGCAAGGAAGCAATTGCCTCTTTCCACAAGTAGGATATTTGATTGAAATAAATCATAAATACAGGAGTCCCAAGTTTATGTCAGACAACTCTATTAGAATATGAAGTGACTCGTGCCCTTCAGAAGGGTGACTGGTGCCTCTGCCTGTGGTCTCAGTTGTGATCCATCATCCTGGTACTTGCTCCAAGGACACTGATGCACAAACCAGCTGTAGGCATTGCTCCCTGTAGGACTGGCTGTACCTCATCCTGGAATTCCCCATCTCCAAGCTCTTTTCTGCTCCAGGGAAACAATGCTGTGGCTGGGATTGCACGTGGTATTTCAGCTGTTGCCACTGTGATCCCTCAGACAGCAGCAGAGTAATATCCTGCAGCTTGGAATCAATAACAGTGCCTGAGCTGGTGTATTCCAGAGATGTGTTTGCTGCTCAGCATTGCCCTGCAGGCTTGAGCTCTGTAATGAGCATTTTTCATTTCCAAACCACTTCACAAACACAAAGTAATTACAAAGTGGAGGGATCTGATCCCTTGCTCCATGTACAGCTGGGAGAGAGTAGAGGGGTTTGCCTGCCTTGGTGGTTGAATGTGATTTGGAATTTGGGATCGTTTGGCTTCTGTGCTTGCAGTACCCTCATCTATTGTTTCCTCTTAATTGAGGGGGAAAAGTAATTTCTTTCACTCTCTTTCAACTTGGAAGTCAGGAGACAGGAGATGAAATTTGACCTGTGGTCTCATTTTAGCATAGCTGCTCACATGCAGAAGTTTTGCCTATTTTGAAGTTGTATCCCTGGAAAACAGAGAAAAGGAGTGAGATTAGCCATCCCCCTGAGTTCCAAACCTGCCTGTGCTCTAAATCAAGGCATGGGAGAGGTTTCTTGTAAATTGGCATTTGTCAAATGCACATTTCTAGGCCCAGTTCTGGGGCTGTCATGCCCTCTAGTTCAGAGCAACGTTCAAGGAATTTCAATTGAAGCTATTTTTATTTATGATTTTATCTGGGTTATTATGCAAACAGGATTACAATGTGCTTCAAGTGAAGCAGCCTTACTCATACTGTCTACATATGCAGGATAATGAATCACAGTGAATTTGAGCAAAGAGAATTCCATCAGTACAACTGTGTTTGTTTTGTTCAGCAGCCTGTGGGTTTGTGTATCACAGATCTAATAAAGTTCATGGCCTCTTTCCAGCATCCCTCTTTCCTCTTAATTTCTAGCACTGTTTCTAGGGTTCCCTCATTCTTTTAGATGTACCAAAGGAAGGATAATAGACTTATTTTTGTTATTGAGTTCCTCTATCAGCACGTAAAAGAGATCTGTGAGGTGGTTCCTTCTGATATCCATGTGATCCTGGCCCTACTCCTTGAAGTTTGAGAGGTTTTCAAACCTCTTCATTAGAATTATTTCCTTGACAATAATTCTTTCAGCAGGGTTTGAGGGGGCTTATTCTTTAAGCACTGTATGTGGAGGGATTTAAAAGTCTGAAGAATTTATTTCAGTGGTGTTCACAACTTTTTTGTCCAACTCTTTTGGACATAGCATATTATATATGGTTGTATGACAGGTTTATGGAGTCACCTTTCTCTGACACTTTACCTGCAGCCTGCAGCCTACAGATTGAAAACTGTTTCATTGTGCTTGTTTCAAATCAAACAACTTGATTTTTGGAATTCATCTGTGGTGGGGATAATGGCACCAACTGAACTGAGTGTACAGGTTCTGTTAGTTAAGTGGTTTTCTGCCAGTCTTAAAATATTTTGTAGTGGTTGTTTGTAGGGGAGAACTGAAAATATTGTTGCTGTTATTGCTGCACAGAGTTTTGAGGGAAGTTCTTCTCATTAATTGTTAGTGAACTTGAGCATTTGTGCTAAAAGCTCCCTCTGGTTTCTAGAATTCTGTTCCTCATCCTCCCCACATTCAGCCTGTGTCCTCTAAACTAAGTGGTGTGCTTTAAATAAGGGGGCGATATTGGGATTACCATAAGTCCAAGTACATTTTTAATTTCATGTTTTTTATAATGGATGATAACTGAATTTGAGTTTTTATTAATTTATATGTTAATCAGTTTTCATATACCATTCATTTTGGCACTTTGGTATTAATTTCTCTGTGTGGTAGATAACTGATGACTGCCAGAGTCTTTCAGCAGTTACAGTATTAATAGCAAGTTCCAAAGTGTTTGATAAACCCTGATCTTTTTTTTTTAAAGCCAGATAGGATTTGAGGTGAGGAGCAAAGTGAAGTCTTAGAAATAAAAACTAACAGCAATTCCATCTTTCCACTTCTGAAGCAAAACCTACATTCCTGATGCTTCCTTTTAGTCATGAGTTTTTAAAAGACTTTTCCTTTTGCAAAGTCTCTCAGATTGTTGGGAGTTTTGAGTCCTAATTTCACCTGCTTTTGTTTTTCCCTGTCTTTGCATGGCTGGTGACTGCAGCGAGCTGCTTGGCTGGTGGTGAAGCAGGAGATGAGGTGAGTGATTTTGCTGTCTGGCACCATTTGTCAATATAAATGTAGATTTTATAGTCCTGTCCAGCTGTCCAGTTTATCTGATGCTTACAGAGAATGATGGCAGCTGCTTTTTATGTGTTTTGGTTTTTCTTTTTTACCTGGTTTGATCTTAATTGGGGTTTCTTACCTCTTTTGCTCTGTAAGTTCCCAAAGAAGTGGTTTGAAATGCACCTCTCTTTCTCAGCTTTTCTCTGGGCTGGCTCTGGAAAGACTTTTGCAACTTTTGATCTACCAGGAAGCTCTGGCACCTCAGTGCATGTTCTTTTGCACAGAAAAAAAACCAGAAGAATCTGTTTTACTTGGCTCTAGTTACTTAAGTTTGTCTTGAACTACTGTATGTCATGTATCTATTTTTGACAGACCCTGTACAAGTTATTATTTCTTTGTGATTCAGAAATCTGGGCCTTTCCTTGGCAAAGGATGACATAGTTCAGCTGAAAGAAGCTTATAAGTGGATTATTCATCCCCAGTTGTCAGAAGAGTTGGGTGTTCCTGCTGATGGAAAGGTCTTGTATAAAAAAGAAAACACTTTTTTCTCTGTTTTTTAATTCTTCTTTCTTATGTGTTTGTGTGTGTATATTTATATTTATACACTTATACATGGGGTAGGGAAAGAAAAATATATCCTTTTTTTTCTTATTAACAGAGAAACAAGTTGAATTGCTGCTATATTCACTGTAGGGAAAAGCCAGAGATCTCCAAGCCTGAGTCCTGAGTGACCCAATCTTCATTTTTGTACACACAGATCATTTCCTCTTCTGAAACGTCACAGGCTTGTGCTAAGCCTCTTGTGCTGCCATCCTCCTTTTGTTAATGAGGCTTTTCCAGCTGTCTCCTGTTCCAGGATCCCTGGAATGCTCACACATTCCTTCCTTGCTCTCCTGTCAGTGCCAACACTTGGTACTGCTCTGTGAGATCGTTGTGCAGGTTCTGTGGATAAAATGTATTTCTGAAATTACTGAAAGAGAAAAGACTGGTCCTTGTTCCCTTTCATGAACACTGGAGGTGGGCTTGTTGGGAGCTGCACAACCCCTGAGCAGGCAACAGAAATGTTTTGTCAAACTGTTTTCAACTTGCAGACTCTGACTAAGACCCTTAAAATCTTTTGGAAACACATTGACTGAACGTGGCAATCAGGTGTTGCCAAATTCAGAAACACCATCATCCTGAATGTACAATTCCTGCAAGCATGGGAAAATTGCTGCTGAGGACAAAGCAGCCTGCAGGTTGTACTTGTCACCAGCCCCCAGGACTGGTGACAAGTTTACTTGTCACTGACCCCAGGTCTACATTCACTAAGTCTTTATGTTGATTTGTCACCTTCCATAGTAATTACAGATTGTGTTTTCCCAGGAGTGCTCCTTGGAAGCATCCCTTTTGTCTTAGTGAAGGAGAAAACCACTCAGTTACTCTGAAGATGATCCAAGAAGAAACAAACCAAGTCAGCAAAAGCTCCACACCACTTAGGCACTGAGCCACTCCAGACATCCCTGTACCATAAAAGTTGCTTTCCTAGTGCTCTTTATCTACAAAACACTTGAATATTAGGCAATCTTTTCAATAGCCCTCCTGAGGTGTTCTGGTGTCTGAGTAACAGAAGTAATGAGTGTTGTTCGCCCCAGGCCAGAGAGGGAATTGGGGGTAGAACTGAGATTACACTGGAGTTTCTGGGCTAGCTGTCAATCCACGAGGATGTGTTGCCTTTCTTTGCCTCAAGGCCATGCAGGCATTGCAAAGGAAGCCCAAAATGTGACAGTGGTGACTCCTGCAGGGTTTTTATCTTTATTGCCCTCGTGGGAGGGCTCTGGAGGAGTAACCCTAATAGGCTTTGAGCCTTGGCTGCCTCTGACTCAGCCCCTGCACAGGATGGGACCAGTGCAGGCCACTGATGGCTGTGCAGTGCCCACATAACCTGTGCCGACTTCAGAAAGGCAGATGCTGCTCTGGCACATGTTTGAATGGCTTTAAACAGAAAGAAATGGGTTACTCTCTCTTTTGTCTCTCCCTTGACTGTTTTCCTAAAACTACAATATAACTTGAGAATATCCTCCCTGGTTGTTTAAAAAACTGTTACCACCTTCTTGTTCTTTTTTCTTTTTTTAATTTAGAGTCTGTTTGAAGTTAGTGTGGTCTTTGCTCACCCAGAAACGGACGAGGAGTGCCATTTCCTGTAAGTTTTTCTACAAATAACAGAAGATCTCTATCTAAATGTTGTGCAACATTCTTGGTTTGGATTTGTTACAGATGAGACTATGCTGTGTTTATAAACTAGAATGGGGCCTGCATCTAGACTTCCTCATATCCACATAAAGTTGTAGAGTTTGAAGTTAAACCATCTCTGGTTAATTCTGCACTTTAATTCCAATTTAAAAAATCATCCAGAATTTTGATTTGAACTGAAAGGAGAACATTCAGATAAGTTGTTCCATTTCAGTCCTTTTCAAAGTCATTCCCTGTATCATTTTAAAAAATTCCAACCATGTAATTGCAGGTGAGGGAATCTTTTGAGGTCATGCCTAGGTTTTCTTGATCTTTTAGGACACATGGATGGGAGGAAAGGCTTTGAAGTGAATCAATCCAGTGTAGGTGCTTGATTAAAACAAACAGAAGTTCCCTGGCCACTACACACAGCCTTTGGCCTGGCCCAGTAGGGCATGTGCTGTACACAAAGAAGCAAAACAGTTCTGTGAATTTAGCTGCCATTTAATCTGATTTCTCAAAATTTGGCTGTAGTATATTCTGGATAATTAGGGTCACTCTTCCTGTTTGTTGATGCTTCCTGGAAAACTTAGTTCCACTCAGTTAATTTGCACCCACTCAAGTTAGATCTTTGCACAGAAAGAGGCTCAGCAGAGATGTCTCTGTTGAATAGTGAATTCATTTCTTCAGACTGGAGATTTCTTTTGTAGCCTTTATTTATTTCCCTGATTTCTGTTCTGGCAGTTTGTGATCTTTGAATGCTCAATCCAGCACCTTAGTTTTACACAACTGCATCTTGCCTTTGTCTTGAGGTGGGGGATGAGGGAATGGAAGCTTGGCTGAACATCTTTCCTTTCCAGCATCTTCAAGGGTGGGCAAAAGAGGGAGAAAATTGTAGGGCCAAACGACAGTTCTAAATAATGGTACCTGCAACCCTGTGAAGACTGAAGTGCTTCTGGATCCTGCACCCTTTTGTTCTTACTTATTTAATTTCACCTCCTTCCTCTGAAACTTCTCCACTCGTATTTTCAGCTCATCCTTCCACCCTTTTTCTGACATGTCAGAAATAAGGATGCTGAGCATGTTATGGTGCCAGTGCTGGTGCTCCAAGCAGAGCAGCTGTAGAGGTGAAAGCTGTAAAGAAGTTCCATCCACATTCCAATTACTCAGGTTTATTCCATGTGACCTGACAATATCCCTTTATTTGCCTTCTCTTTGTAGCACACTTAAGCAGCAATTAAGGTTTGAGACAGTCCTGAAGTAACAGCACATTACCTAATTTAATTACACAGCAGTTCCTGAGGTGCCAGGGCATTCTGTTGATGTGAGTGGCTGGCTCTGGGCACATTCGGAGGCACTGGTTTGGTTTTGATGTAAATGTGATAAATTTGGCAATTGTCACAGTTAGTAGTGACAGTCATGGTTTTTGTGGAGGCAGAGCAGGACTCTGTCTCAACCTGGAGAACTCCAGGTGTGCTTTGGGGTTGGATTTCCAAGCATGGCATCTGCAGTTTCTCACCTCTCAAGCTGTTCTTACACAGCTATGTGGAGGTGGCTGTGCTGACATGACCTGTGGTTTGACACGGAGGATTGAATTGGCTCTTGTCAATTCATCTTTGGAGATATTTAAGGGTGAGCTGCTATTGAAATTGAAATGGAAGAGGGAATTTGCTTTGCTTTGTGTCGCAGACTGGCCAGGGAAGTTGTTGGTATAGCAACAGCAAGACCTGCTTCCTTAGAGCCTGAAGTAGTTACAGAGGTGTTGAAAAGCACCAGGAGGAAATTATAAATTGGGTTGTAGGTCAGCAATTGTCTCTGACTGCATACATAGAAATCCAGAAATTATCTCTAACTGCATACATAGAAATCCACTAATAGGAACAGCTACTTCCTCTACAGTACCCAGAAAAAGTGTTTCACTGGCTTGGCTTTCACTTTCATGAAACAACCAATAGTTTCCTTTTGAAGAGGCAAAGCACAAGTGGAGGTGAACACCTGGGGTTGCTTTTTCAGTAGGAAATTGAATTTTCCTATCCAGAAGGGACAATTTGAATCTCAGGTTTGTAGTGGGCGTTGTCTGAGAACAGCAAGTACAGATTTCAAGATGTCAGCAGATCTTGCATAGAACTTTAACATTAATCATGACCTTTATTGAGAAAGATTGGAAAGGACTGAAAGCTGAAGTTGTTGTGTGCTTTTCCATCCCATCTCAAAGCTGAGACACAGTGGTGTAGGTCAGAGCAGAAGAGCCTTACCCAGCTTTGTCCACGATTTCTCTGCATCAAGCAACGCACATCTTGCACCGTTTGTAGTTTAGGATAAAGTGAATTTTAAAATCTGCTCTGAGCTAAGCTGTGGATGTGAGACCCTGGATGTATTGGTACAAAAACCATTTACATGCTGTGCTTGTGAGTCTGTCTGTTTATTTCTTTCTCTGTAAGAGGAGCAGCTAATTTTCATTTCTCTATTTAGAGCCACAGCCTGTCCAGACTGTTTCAAGCCAGCGAAGAACAAACAGGTAAGATCTCATCACTGTGTTTCTTTCCTGACATTCAGAGTTTCACAGCAGTGGCTACAACAATGAACTTATCTGGGTATTCAGTCACTGTTCAACGTCTGCTTTCCCTTCATCAAAAAGCTCTCTAGTTTCCAATTGTCTGAAAATAAAGTTGTCTCCTTTATTCACTTCATATTTCTTGGCTTAGGAAAACCAAGAGCTTGGTGCTTTTCTTTAGGTCATTCATTTTCCAGGCAGTGTAAAGGCCATGATTTTAGGAATGTTCTCTGTAAATACCTCCCTTAAGATCTAGGAATTTGATTGTCATGCATTAAAAGTAGCATAAAAGATGATCCTCAAGCTCTCTGTGGGTGAAACAGTTCAGATAAGCCACGTTGTGAAGATGAGACTCGGCAGCCAAAAGGGAAATGATCACACTGCAGTTTTCATGTCCTCTGATCTGAATGAAAGCCAGGATACATGCAGGATGGTTTTATCCTGTCTGCCTCTGGAGCAGGGGGGGAAAGAAAAGGGACCTTGCCACTTGTTGCAGACCCTGAGCACGCACACAACCCTTGATGGAAAAGAGGACATGGAAGGATAAAAAACCAGTTGGAGGGAAACTGATACAAGTAGGACAGTTGATGTGATCAGAGGGAGAACAAGTCACTTCTATCAGAAGCCATTGCAAGGCCTTTTATTCTTTCTGGTGAAGAGTCTGCCAACGTTTGGCAGAGGCAGAGTCTGACCCAGGAATTCTGCTGACTCTACTCCACCTGACCAATAAACGCCACTCTCTTTGAGCAGGGTTGTATTGTTATAACTCACTGCTTGCTGCATTGCTGTCCTTGAAAAGGGGGGAAATCCCACATAAGGAGTTAAACCAGCAGGGCCTGGCTGTTAAAACCACACAGGCAACAGGATGGAGGGGAATCTAAAGAAAAATTGCAGCTCTGAAGAGCCGTCAGAGGTTCGTCCTCACAAAGAAGCTGTGCTTCAAGGGCTGTGTTAATCAGAGAAGTGGTGTAAAAAGTGGCTTCTGAGGGAACATTTCTGTGCTGTCTGTGTACATAGTTATTTAAACCTGCTGCTGCTTTCAGGGTTTCCCAGTTCATCTGTTCTACAAGGAAGGGAAGTTCTATTATCTCTAATTTATGCTTTGGATGAGAAAGAGCAGCTTTCCTGAAGACACCCAGGAACTCTGTTTAGAGCTAAGACTTGAATTGTCCCAAACAGTGACCCAGTATTTTTCTTTTTTTTTTTCCAAAATCCCCAATCCAGTTTGGAAAAAAGACATCATTAAATGGGGAATTCAGCAGAGAGCCATCAGGGCAGACCAGGGGCTGGAGCACCTGCCTAGGAGGAGAGGCTGAGGAACCTGGACTTTTTCAAGGTTCTTTTCTTGCTGAAGAGAAGGCTTTGGGGAGGACCCAGCTCAGTCCCCTCCTAGTGCCCAAAGAGATTATTGAGAACAGGGAGATTATTGAGCCAGGCTGGTCTTCACAGAGCGTGGTGGAAGGATGAGACACAGCAGGAACAAGTTGAAATGAGAAATTGAGAGCAGACACAAGATAAAACATTTTCCCTGGAGGAGAGCTGCCAGTGGAGCAGGCTATGGAGAGAGGGGGTGGATTTCAAGACCTGACCATGCTTTGGTTAGGAGGTTCATTTAGAGCCCTTCTCCTCTCCTGTCCTCAGCCTTCCCAGAGCAGGATTTCACCTCACCTGTTACACCACTTATTTCTCCTGTCCTAGGAATGTAAATTCTTACTGGACTTGTGCCCAGCACAGAGATTGGCACTTGTGGCTCCTGCTCCTCTTGTACTATTTATTATTACTGCTTTTGCTGCAGCTTGGGAGTGAGTGAGAGGCTGCTTGCCTTCCACAGGAGGAACTGCCCAGCCCCACTGCCCAGAGCCCTTTGTTCTCAGAATTAATCAACTTTGGACCTTCAGAAACAGAGTCCTACTCAACAGGTTTATTTTGAGAACTACCTGCCTGCTGGCACTGAGATAAAAGTTGGGGCTTAGGTATATTTAACTCCTGGAAAGGTATATTTAACTCCTGAAAATGAAGCTGGTTTAGGTTTCTGTTCATGGATTTAGGATTCTGTTTTTAAAACATTTTGCAAATTTGGACCTGGGCTCCCAAGTGAGCAGTGACAAAACTACACACTCTGAGTTTCAGTACTTTTTTCTTCCTTAGGCTTATCCTCTCTTTGCTTTTCTCAGGTCCTGACTCATTTTTTTATTTCACTGTGCAGTCTGTTTTCACCAGAATGGCAGTTATAAAAGCCCTGGAGAGGATAAAAGAAGAGGATTTTCTCAAGTAGGTATTTACTGAAACTAGTTCTTAGTATTGTGCTTTTGTGTAGGATTAGGGAGGGAAGGAAAATATCTGGTGGGTAGGTAGTGGTAGGGTGGCTATAAAAGAACTTTTGATTGTTTAAATTCTGTTGGTTTACTGGTTCAAACATGGGTTTTATTCTGGCAATAGAAAATCACTCCTGATCTTTTAATTAAGGATTATTTTGAACTTTGGCGTTTGTAAGGTAAGCTTTCCTTTCCAAGAAATATTCCCCTATTTCCAAATTGTTAGGAGTTGAGTTTTAAGAAAGCACCAAGTGCTGTAAATATGGCAAAAATCACAGTGGGAAGCCACCAACAGACACTTTCTTTGCACTGCTGTGCTGATGCTCCATCATGTTCTGCTATTGATAGTGTGGTTTACTCTCTCTTTTTTTTTTAATACAGGCATTTTCCATGTCCCCCAGGTTCACCAAAGAACCCCTGTGATGCTCTGGAAATTCAGTGCAATAATGGTGCAGTTTTTGTGGCTGGTAAAGTGATCCATTTCTTTGCTGCTGTGTTGCCTTGAACAGAACTTTGTTAATGCTGCCATGAGACCCACAGGATTCTTGCTGTTTGTTAATTCCTCTAATTAAGTGTAAGAAGCAAAGAAACAAATCCAGTTCTATCCAAGAGTGAGCTGGTTTGAAAGGGGAAGAAATTATATTTGCTGAAGGTATTATTTTGTCAAAAGTTAGAAATTACAGATCTCCCTTGGAATAATGATTTGGGAGAGCAGCTTCCCCACCAACAAGCTCCCAGCAGTGCTGTTCACTTCCTTGATTTTTGATCTGGATTCAGATGTTTTCACCTTCTGGATTTCTTTGCATATTATCCCATCCACAACTGCAAATCTCAATGAGATTTATAAAGGTTTGGGTGAGACAGGAGTGCAGGAACACTGGGGTGTCCCTGAGCTGAGATGATTCAACTTCTTTATCAACTGCTTGCAAGAGTATCTACCCTTCTTCCAGTTCTTTGGATAAACAACTTATTTAAATACTTGTAAAGTGATTATTAAAAAAAACCCTCAACCTGTAATTTAAATCCAACATGCTGTGCTTAAAAGGCTGGTAAGACTCCTGAATATAGAAAAATGGGAAATGAAAAAGTGCAAAAGTGAGTGGCAGGGTAGTTGATGTTCCATATATAACCACTTCTTATTTTTAATTACTGATTGGACAGGTAGATGTAAATTTTTGTGAATTCAAGATACCCAGTTCTTTTTAGGCTTTTCCAAACACACTGTTTTATTTTAGATTGCTTTATGGAATTGTTTTATCACAATTCAACTGGATAAAGAGCAAGACAGAGGGTTTGCTTTCTGCTTGTCACTTAATACTGGTTAAGTGACCAAAAAAAATCCAGGCAGGATGTTTAATTTTTGAAGAACTAAATCCAGAATAGAATTTATTGAATACAGATATTTTGCTTTTATTAAATGAGATGGGATCTTAATTTGTAAGGACAGTTACAGAGCTGGCATTGCCTCTTGACCTTACCTTTGCTGTTCAGTGATCACTTCCCACCCCAACTTTTTCTTAAGGATTCAGGAGCTGTCAAACTGAGAAGCACCTTCTGTTTTTTTCCACCTACTCTTGTTCAGATCAAAAGTTAAAATTATCAGAACGGGGAGCTGAGAGGAAAACAAAAAGCAAATCTTCTTCTCCTTTCTCCATTTGATGGAAAGAGAATGTAGCAGTGTGAAGCTCATCTGAACGATGAGTCACCCTGCTCTCATTATTTGCCCCAGTGAAACTGTGTTACTCAGTTTCCCCATTTGTTTGTGTGCCTTTCTCTGCAGATCACAGTGCAAGAAGGAAACATTGTTCGAGATAGGAAAATATGATACAAAACCCCAAGCCCTGAGATGTCATAGGCACAGTGTAATGCACAGAGCCACTCTGAGCTCTTTCTTTTCTCTATGCAAGGTTTCAGGTTGAAAGTGGATTGAGCAGGGGGTTGCTCCTTGTCCTTTATGAATTACTTCCTTGCTTTGTGAATATTTTCACTTCTTATCAAACCTGTCCATAAAAAAAGCTCATGTTGGTCATCCATGTCAGGCTTGTTCTTTGGTTACAGCTGCCCTTGGGTCATGGAGGTGCCATGGAAACATCCCTGGGGTCAGTCCAAGGATGCCAAGCTCTTTACATGGCACCTTCTCAAGGTTCTTGCCACTCCTCCTACTTTATTATTGAGACTTTTTGCTCCTCACAGGGTTTTCCCCGTAGTGAACCAAAGCATTTCAGCCTGGCTTCCTTTTCTTAAGCTTTCCATGGCAGAACTTGGCTTGGAACTTGAATGACTTCCCCCAGGAGGGTAATACCTGAAGCAGGACTGGAGGCACAGGCTCTCCAAGTCCACCTTGAAGGCCACCCTGGATACTGCCTCTCCCCTGGATGCAGCCCCCTGCGTTCCCTAGGGCTGCTGGAATGCTCTGGCCACAAAACAAGTTCAAGACTGTACATTTATTTTCACAAAGCTCCCATGTGCTGTGTAAGAAAGGAGCTTTTGCTCATGGCTTTAGAATGATTAGAAGTGACATGGTTGTTTTTTACAGGAAGATACAACAAATATTCCAGGAATTTACCTCAGACTCCCTGGATTATTGATGGGGAGCGGAAGCTGGAATCTTCGGTGGAAGAATTAATTTCAGAGCACCTAATGGCAGCATTCAAAGCAGACAGTAAGTATCTGGGGATCTCTGAACAGATCTATTTTTCATCATTACTAGATGGTTTTTTCTTAGTAGCTCCCCACTTAGTATGGGAATATAATGGAAAAAATGATGTTTCTTTATCCCTCTCTTATCCTTCCAAGTCACAGCTTGTAAACTTGATTTAGCTGTGATCCGGGAGTCCTTAGATCCTTTTATCCTACTGAAGTAGCTCCTCAGTGGGTCTGATGATGCATATATGTTGGTTTCATGTAGTAATGTTGTTGCCAAACCAAATTCTTAAGAGTGTGTAATTCATACAATAACTTGTACCAAGAAGGTTTTTGCCACAGATATTTCATGGTATCTGCCTGGCTTTTGACTTTTCATGTTCCTCGCCTTGATTCATTTATTTTCCTCAGTGCCTAAAGTTCCACAAGCTAAATGCTTATCCAGGGATTATCCAGATGTAAGAATCACTGCCCATCATTTGTCATCTGACAGATGTGGAATGAGAGACATAGAAGGTCCAAGGAAAAATTGCATTAAATATTAGTTTGGTTGTAGTAGTCTCATTGAGGCCAAGGGACTGGGAGTGCTCTTCAAGAAACTTGGGAATAAACAGGAACTCTCCCAGATTTGTTCCTGAAGTGCAGGCTCCAGTTTATAAAGACAACTCCTTGAAGCAGATTTTGCAAACAAGCTTAGAAAGAATTTTTTTCACTTTGTAAAAGCTGTAGAGAGTATTAAAAATGTCCTGCCTTGTTCAAATCTGTTACAGGCTTTAATTTTTCTTCCTCTGGAAGAGAAGATGTGGATGTAAGGACACTGGGCAATGGTAAGGCTTGGAAGATCCCTTGTGAAACAGAGAGATGAAATGGTTGTGTGAAGCTCCTCTGACAGATCTTGCTGGATGCCAAGTGTGTGACTAGGCATGCTTTGAAATTTCATCTCAGAAACACTTTACTGAAATTTATATATTTATTCCCAAAGACCAAACAGCTTCATAAAGCCAGCTTGAAAGAGGAGCCCTTTGTCAGTGGCCTTGGCTGCATGGAAAGGCATAGTTAGTTAAGAGTATTTTATTTTATTTTATTCACTCCATACTTTTAAGCCATTTATGTGAGACTGATTCCTCTCTTGTTTTCTGCTGGATCCTTCTAATGCCCTCACTGTCACTGCAGAGTGGGGGAGCCTTGTTTTCCTTTTGAATTTGGGTTCCCTACCAAGGTCAGCTGTTTTCCAATGTGCTGAAGCTGCTGTAGCCAAAGGAGGAGGGAAAGAAAAAGTAAAGATGAACAATTCTGTGTGTCAGTTGCTGTCTGATTTGTAGTGTGATTCTTGGCATTGCTTGTGCTGGGGATTGTCTTGGCCCTGAGCACAGAGTTACAACTCTGGCAACAGATGTTGAGCTGAGGGAGCGGGATTTAACATCGCCGTGCACCTGGGCATTGCTGTAGGTGACAGAAAATAAGCTAATTAGCTTTTTTCTTATTTTATTTTTTAATTAGCACAGACTTGTACAAGATGTCTTCTGGGAAGTCATAATTTGCACTTATTGCTGATGCTGGGGTTTAGTAGCCAAAAAAAAAGAAAAAATCCCTTGTTTCTCCCCTTCCATCTGATGCTCCATCCCTAAACCCGCAAGTCCTCTCCCTGTTTGTGTAACAGCAGACAGGCTTCACACCTTCCAGCCTGGCTGTGTAAATTCCAGCATTAATTTAGAACAACATGTTTTGATGTTTGATGGCTCTGCCTGTTGCCAGGAAGGCCCTTTGCAGTCGAGCTCGTGAATCCTCGCAGGATACGTTTCACTGCAGAGGAGATGAAGAGGCTTCAGCAGGTAGATCACTGGCACCTCACAGAACTCATAAAGCATGTGCTGCCTCTCCAAGCCAGCAGCTCTGCTAACTGATTCTTTTTTAAATATCACAGGCAATTAATGACTCTTCAGACAAAATACAGGTTCGAGATTTACAGCTTGTCACCAGGTCAGTGTTTGTGAGGGATTTCCGAGCTACACTCGGGGAGTCTGGAAGTGTTCTTGCTCACTGCCTTGTATAATTATGCTTATGTTAGGTGAGTAATTAATTTCTTCTGTTTAGAGAGGCAATTGGTCGTATGAAGGAAGGTGAAGAGGAGAAGACAAAGACCTACAGTGCCTTAATATGGACAGATGAAGCAATACAGAGAGAGGACATCGCGTTTCTAGATGATATCAAGGTACCAGGAGCTCTTGTTGCTAATTTAAATAGAACCTGTCCTGGTGCCCTAGGGAAGAGTTAAATGCATGCACCCACGGGCCTATCTCTTCATCTGTGCTTGGGTTCTGGGTTTTTTTAATCAGGTTTTCTCTTGCTATAGGGCCTTGCATACCACCCTTCCTTCTTCACCCCTCACCCTAGGCCAGCTGTTAGCAGAAACAACAAATCTTTGTCTAATGTTCACCTTCCAGGAGACCAAGTAATCAAAATCAGTGGATGGGAGAGGAGGAAATCTGGCACCTGCACTCCTTTCTTTGCCTTAGATAGTGTCTTGTGTAAGTGAAAGGGGCAGAGAAGCTCTTCAGTTCTGCTCTAAAGCCGTTCCCACAGAGTTGCCAGTGTCTGTGACAGAGTGCAGAGAGGCCTCAGGAAGGCTCAGCGTGTGTGGGAATGACAGCTTTCTCCAGATGTTGGTCTGATGGAGAAGTGGGTTCAGTTTTTGTTGTGTTGCACCATTTCCTACAGGACTGGCCCATGAGCTCCTTCTCAAAGTGAGGCCTTGAGCCGTTGCAGCTCTGGGAGACAACTGTCGGGAAGCTCTTCCTTTAGCTTCCCCTGCTCCTGAGAAGTTGCCTTTCCAACTGCTGCATTTCCTTTGGGAAAGGGAGTTGGGAATGAACTTTTGAAAAGACTTCTGAGATCTAATCTCATTTCATGTTTTTTTCCTCGCTTTTATTTCCAGGGGGTTGGCTGTAGTTTAGACAAAGCATTTTGTGGGTGGGATTTTTATTTTTTTTTCTGATTGCCCTGAGGCTCTGAGCGAGCTACTAAATCCTGGAGTCAATCCAGCAAAGGGCTATGGAGATTTCAAGGTTATTCCTCTGTATTTGTGATTCCATTAGTTTGTGTTCATGTGAGGCCTCCTTTGGCCTCTGAGATGGCTGTCCTTTATCCCTGGATAAACTTGGAAAAAACGGCTCTGGCCTCAAGATTGCTCAACTGCAGAGCACAAAGCAGACAAGATGCAACTGGTTGACAACACCCACGACTCCTCGAGCCGTGCAGAACGCTGTTCCTCATTTCTGTCCTGCTGCACAGGAACTGAAGCTGGAGCAGAAGACCCCTCTGCGGGTGCTGCACCGGCGGCCGCTGGCCGTGCGCGGCCGCCTCATCCACAGCATGCAGGGCGAGTACCTGGACGAGCACCACTTCCGCCTGCGCCTCCGGAGCCAGGCTGGCACGTATCCTCTGCTGCCCTGCCACGGGGCAGCTGCCAGGCAGCCTCCTGCTGCTGCTGCTGGGGGGATCATGGGAGCTTTCCTGCTCTGCTGCCCGCAGGTTTCAGAAGCCCCGCTCGCCCGGCAGTGGCGGTGCTGCGCAGAGTTCGCTTTTACGGCGCAATTTCACGGTGGGGATTTCAGTCAGTCACCTGTGTGTGCCTGGGTGGTTTTGTTTTGGCCACTGTGATGGTTTTAAAGTATGGGACAGCTCTGGTTAAAAACACACTTTGGCTTTTTCTAGTTTAACTGAAAACTTTTCAGCTTTGAAAATGAGCTTTGCTGCGGTATTTAAGGCACTTCAATGCAGACTGGAGATCACTGCTGCTTCCAAGGTGCAGCTTTGTCCTAAAGCCACCACTCACTTTGGAGTGAAACAGAAAATAAAGGTCAGCAGTGCAGGTTTTGCAACCAGAGTCAGAAGGCAGGAATTAGGAGCTGTCTTAAAGATAGGTATGGGCTTAACAGGATGTTTACTGAGAAATGACTTAGGAATAGAAAAAGACACTTTTCCCTTTTGATTTCTTTGGTGTGGAATACACCTCTCCTTAGCCAGTATTTCCAGCTACATTAAAGAGTTTGTGCATGGAGACTTTGGAAGAACAAAGCCCAACATTGGCTCCCTTCTGAAGAGAACTGCTGACATTCTGGAGCTGGATGTAGAAGTAAGTTGTTTGCTATTTATCTTTCCTGAAAATTACTAAGGGAGTTGCATTTGTGAGATGCTTTCCAGGGACTTGCTCTAAGTGGATCAACATTCCTTTCACAGGATACATTTCCTACTGCTCTCCTGTTACTCCTTTGTGAATGCAGCCCAACGGGGAGTGATGCTGCCGAGTAGTAGCAAAAGGAGCTGTGATTCTTTTGACATCTAAAATACCAACTCTGCTGATTTTGTTTTTTTTCCCCCCTCTGCTTTTCTAGTCTGTTGATGTTGACTGGCCTCCAACCCTGGATGATTGACTTCTGGAGTTGGGATGAGGAATCAGCAGCTCCTCTGGCAGCAGCTGGTGACCAGACACTGTGCAGTGTTGCAGCCTGGGTGCAGAGGGTGTCCCTGGAACGTTTGGATCATGTTGATCTGCCAAAGGGTACCCTTTGACCCTACTTTACACCCTCTGGCCCAGGTAGTGTTGGTTCAATCTCTAGCCTTACTTTAATGTCTTCTGTGCATAAAAAGATTTTGGCAAGCCAGTGTATATAACCCTCCATCAAGCCAGATTTTATTTTAAGCTCTTTTTATATTGGATACTACAGCTTTCCTTGTCTGGATGCAGGCAGCACTGAGGTACCTGAAACCCTGTCCCAGCTTTTCCTGAGCAGTTTGTGCAGGAAATCCCAAAAGCCAGGGAGACTGCAGCCAGCAGGACAGTGCCTGGAGCAAGGCTCCCTGCTGCCTGCCTTTTGGCCAGTGTCACTTTTAGAGATGAGTACATTTGTCTCCCAAAGTGCTTTTCAAAGTTTTCAGAGGAAAATTTTGCACTGAAAACCAAGTTTTTCTCATCTAAAACCATCAGGGATGCTTCCTAGAAACAACAGTTGCGGCCTCATCAGCTCTCTGGGCTGGTCACAGCCCTCTTCAGGAGCAGGAATTCCCCAGTGAATCACCAGATATAAAAAGATTGGGAACTCCTGGTAGCGGTGCATGATGGAAATCTAAAGAAAAACAGGAATACCAAGATTCTCCAAGTGTAGGCAGAAACAACTGTACCACAGGATGTTGGTATCGAGAGAGAGAGATTAAAAGCTGTGATTTAGCAGCATAATACATTTTCTCTAGTACCTCACCTTGGATGGATGCCTGGAAGAGTTGAACACAGCCTAGGAACTTCCCTGGAACAGGGAAGATCTGAGGTTTTCCCTTTGCCTATTTTAAATGTTTCATACTAAGCACCACCTACATCTTTGGGAAGTCATTTTTCATACTTGTATCATGTTAATCCATTAGGAAGGAGCTTTCCTGAAGTACAGAAAAGAGTTAAACTACCAACAAGAAATAAAGGTTGGGAATTTCAGGGCTCTTCATTAACATTTTGGAAATAAGGAGGGTATTATTTGCCAAGACAAACCACTGTCTGGGGACAGGGAGGATGACTGGGATGTCTTCCCTTGAATTCAGTGGTGCCAGGACCTCATAATAGAACAGCTCCATGAAAAGTCGAGCTGGAGGCTCTAAAAGTGTTAATAAATACATTTTTAAGGAGCTCCTAAAAAGTCATCTTGAAAAGTTATGCTCTGCCTGTGCTGGGCTGTCAAAACTTGTGTAACCTAAGTAATTCAGAAGCTCCTGTTTTTCTAACACAAAAATTTGATTCAGACAGCAATATTAGTTTTGGTTTTAATATTACAGCTCTTATGAGCAACAGATTCCATGAGTAGTTCTCAGATAATAATCTGTAGCTAGGAAGGAGGTGTCATTAATGATGGAAAGCTAAAGAAACTGAATTCAGAAAGCAAACAAAAGATAAGTTCATAGCTGTGTGATTTCTTAAAACTCAGACTGAGCTAAAATATGATTTATAAATTCCATAAGCTACAAGGGGGAAAAAAAATGTAAACAAGACTGTGCACTCTGGACACAACAGGCAGGAGATGAGCTGTTCCAAGGGGAAATGGAGCCAAAAGGGGGAAGGGGAAAGGGCAGGGGCTGCTGCTGCAGGGCCAAGGCCACACGAGGCACTGCCCTCTGCAGCCCCTGCTGCACGTGGGCATCCCAGGCAGAATCCAAGTGCAGATAAACAAGGCCACAAAGATGACCCTCAATGTGCTGAGCCTGAGCTCTTCTCCATGCAAGGCAGAGAGCTCCTCCCAAAATTCCCAAGCTGTTGGTTTTTACAGGAAATCAGAAGTATCCAAACCCGGGGGTGGAAGTTGCTGATGCAAAGATCCTGCAGCTCTTGAGGCAGTTCCTGTGCACTGATCTCGTGCAAATGTGAAACAGAGATGGAATCTGGGGGGTTGACCTTTGTTTCCAGCCCAGTTTCTAACACCAGGTGAACACTGAGCTGTCTTGTCATGAACAATGCAGCAATAATATTCACGTTGTGCTTCAGCCTTCACCTCATTTTTAGGAGTAGAACAGACTTGTGAGTGCTCAAACTGGGTGTTTGTGAGAGCAAGATTTCATTTTGTATTTCTCCAGCTGGACACCTCTAATGCCTCCCCTGCATTTTGGTTTTGCATCAGCTCAGCTGGGCCTGGAGAGAGCTGTACCAGCAGCACAGCTCAGCCAAAAGCATCTGTGTGCTTGTCCCCTCTGCCTAAAAACTCAACAGCTCTGCCACAAAACCTGCTCAGGGCAGATGAGCCCTCACATGCCTTGAGGTTTTATAGTGGCCACCAGTAGCAGGGAGCACAAAATACCCTAAAAAACCCGAGGATGAGCAACCAATGACCTACCTTCTCCCTCTTTCCCTGCTTTTCCCATGGTGAGGGATGGCATGGAGCTGAGGAGGTTGCAGAAGCTGAGCACTTGGTACAACCAGTTTTTTTAATTACCAAACCAACTCGTTTACAAAGGAAACAGAACTTTGAAAATATTTAATTATACAGTAAAAACAAATTGTACTATAAAGAGCTTTCTATGAAGTGAGTAAAATGTTTACATTTAATATACTTAAAACTGAGAACTTCAAAAAAAAAAAAGAACTGAATAAACAACACGCTTCAAACTTTCTGTGTATTTCTTTGGTCTTTCTATTGCTTAAAACTGCAGAGGAGCTGTGCAGAAGTGAGGAATAACTGCTGTGAAACAGTTTGGAGTTTGGGGAGGCAGGTTTCCCAGCTTCCCCTATCCTACACCCTGGCTGTCAGGCCTGCGTGAGGGGGTGATGCATTCCAGCAGCAGCACTGGAGTGCTCCCTCTGCAATGGATTCCTGCAGGGAAGCAATCCCTGCTTCCCTGTAAGCCACAGAGGCCTTCTGGAGCTCTTTTCCTTGTGTACAACTCTGCATCTCAAGTGGCTTTTTTAAATTGGGAAATTTTTTTTGTTTTTTTATTGCTGCTTTCATGGTGCAGTTTTATGTCACCAAAGGGTAACAAGTCAGAGCCTTAAGCCTGATCTGCCCTACAGAACAGCTGTGTGACTTAAGAAATACCCAGACATTTCTTTGTGTTGCTTCTTAAAAAATAACAGTATAATAAAGTAGCCAAGGCCCAGAGTGTCTTACCCAGCCAGTTACCTCCAGCTGGTGTCAGGAACAGCTCTGGCTCAGGCTGAGAGTGAAGACTGGGAATCAAGTGGGAGGGAAGAAGTTCTGGTTCCTGATACAGAGGACAGAGGAGTGTTTTTAATTAGTACTGACTGAAATGGCTTTAAAAGTCGTTAATAGAGATGAGGCTGCACTAAGGCAGCCTCTGGCTTTGCCCTCCTGGGAGGGGGTGCTGCTGGGGAGGCAGGATCTGAGCCTTCTTTAAGCAGTCACTTGCATAGCAGGAAACTGCCGGGATACCTGAGGAAAGAGTAAGTGGGTACTTCGGCTCCAGAGATTTCTGCCTTTCCAGCCATCACTCACATCGTAGCTACACACACACACAACAACTTGCAGAGCAGTAACAGCTTCATTCCTAAAGCAACAGGGCCATGGCTTGTAAAACAGTGCACTCTGAATGAAGTGCAGGCAAGTCCTTACTTTCTGTTCCTTCTCTTGTGCAGTGATTTCCTTTACAACAGAGCTGGACTATTTAAAAACTCAAACCTTCCGGTCTTTTTAAATATATCTAACAATGACATAGTCATTAAAAAAAAATTTACGAGTAAATTTGCCTTCAAAGCAAATGGAGTGTGGTGACAGTGTGGAAAATCAATACATGTTCTCATTTTAGGAGAAGAATATTTATAGAAAGGGGGTTAGAAACCTAAACCTTTCAAGTAAGCTGAGCAGAACTTTGATATCATTAGATGAGACTGAACTAGAGTGCTCACGTGCAGGTTTTTTTTTTCCTGATTTCTGTCCTCTCAAAATTTAACTTCTATAGCAAAAATGGCTATTTTGAAACAACTTTAACCCTGTGAAGTATTTGAAATTTTAACCCTTCTGAAGATGCCAGCTTTTGCAGTCCCCAAAGGTCAGGCAGACTTTAAGTGTTAACAGTTCCCATTTCCAACAGCGCAAAAATACATCTACAAGGTACTTTTAAGGTACAGACCCCCAACCCTACTCCCACCTCCCTTCCTTGTGGGCACCACTATGGGCTGCAATAAATAACCTTAAGTTATACCATGAAACTCGCACAGCAACATTCTGAAAGAGAAAGCAGGGGCTCCAGAAGGGTAAATGACTCCTCTCCACGCAGCGGCAGCCGGGGAGCCGTGCGTGCCCAGCGCCGGCTCACGGGTTGTAGCCCTGCAAGATGTTATCGAAGGGGAACGACTGGTAGAGCTCATCGGTGTGGACACCGTCGGCGTCGTAGTACTGGCTGTCAGCCAGGCTGCCGGGGTGGCTGCCGCTCAGTCTGGGTTCGCTCAGCACCTCCTGCTCCATGAAGCCGTACACGGGCTCGGACAGGGGCGGCTGCGACGCGAAAGCCGCGGCGCCTCCGCTGCCCGGCGCGGCCCCGGGCGGGGGCAGCTGCAGCTGCTGCCGGTGGCTGCCCGCGCCCAGCACGGCGCTGAACTTCTCCAGGCTGATGCTGCCGCAGTTCATGTCGTCGGTGTCCATGCCGAGCATGCCGGCGCTGGGGCCGCCGCCGGGAAGGCTCTGCAGCTCGGCGCCCAGCCCGTTCGTCACGCCGAAGGTCCGGTAGAAGGCCGGCTCCTTCTCGTCGGGCCAGCTCAGGGCGCTGTCGGGGAAGGCCGGGAGGGCGCTGCCGCCCGGGGCGGGCTCGGCGGGGAAGCTGCTGTGGGGCTGGGTGCCGGCCGGGGCCGCGGAGCCGTGCAGCCAGCACGGGGACAGCACGTCCTGCTTCCCCGGGCCCGCCGGCAGCTGCGAGCAGCCGGGGTACAGCTGGCTGGCGCTGCCCAGGGATCCGAGCCCCGGCAGCAGCAGCGTGGATGAAAACATGTTCGGTTCTAGGGAGAGAATGCCAGTTTTTAGGGTCTTCTTTTCAAAAAGCAAAGAAAACACAGCTGATCTTTGTAAGATTTTACGTGCCTTTCCACTGCCTACTTGCTTCACTGATCTCCAGGGTGGACCCCAGATTTCAGGACAGCGGCAAGAGAGCTACCCACCTCACCCCTCTATGGCCCATGCTGAGGGTGACATAAGAAACTGACAGCTTAGTCTAAAATATCAATATCTTACAGGAAGAAACCCTCAAGAGAAGATTAGAATTTCAAGCAAAGAGGAAGGCACTGTCTGTTTAAACCACTGTCAGATTGCAGGCAAAAACCTACCTTTCTTAATCAGTTTGCCTTCAGGAGTCACAATGGGGAATGGGGCTACTTTGGGCCTCTCTGTCGTGTTTGATCCTAGGGTGGAACAAGGCATGAGTCTGCAGCATTTGCTCTTAGAGAAAACAGCTCCATCTACATATAAATTCACTCAAGAAAAAAGGACAATTTCCTTACCACAGTCCTGTATGAGTTTCTGCCAAGCCAACGTTGATCTTTGCCTTTTGGCTTTGTTGCCATATGGATCTACAGAGAATGGAGAGGAAGGGAAAAGTGCTAAGTTTCTCTTTGATAAATGCCTAAAGGAACTTCCTAGTGGCAGCAAGTTGTAGTAGTATTTATTTAAAGGAAAATATTTCCTTATAACAAACCATGGCAGTGTTAAGCAACAGTGACTCCTGATATTTTCAGGGAGCAAACTGACTGCTGTAACTTTTAAACCCCAAAACTCCACTTTGCAGAAGTGGCGTTGTGGAATTTTTACTATTTAAGCCACTACCACGAACCCTATGGTGATCCTGGCTTTTCAGAACCTCATCTAATTGGAAGCATACCCTTTTCATCTGGCAGGTATCTGAAATCCATGGGCTCACTGACTTCCTGGTCGGAGGGCCTGCGCAGCTGCATCTTCACCGTGACGGGCTCGGTGATGTCTCTGAGGAACGGGGGCGTCCGGAACACGATGGCCACTTGGCGGTGAACGTCGGCTTGGGAGAAGGAACCTTTGGCCTCCCAGTTGTCCAAGACAAACCTGACTTCTATATCATCTAGTCCAGGAGAAACAGAACATGCTTGTTAAGCTGAAAATCTGAAAACTTGCAGCAGAAAAAAAAGGGAAAAGGGGAGCACAAAAAAGAGCCTGGCTCGATTCAGATGCAAAGGAAATGGCTCGACTTTAAAGGCGCCCAGATCCCATGAACCTGCAAGCTGTTCCACCCAGCTACCAAACCAAACCCCTTCCAGGTGTGTGGTGAAGGGTTTCAGTCCCCCACAGCAGGAAAATAGTCATGGAATGTGTCTATTTGGGACAAAAGGAGAGAAATAACCTAGGCCAGATTACCTTTCTGAACTTTGTCACACAGCAGGAATATTTCGTCTCCTCCTTTTACGCTTCCACAGTTCTTGTTCACACGACAGATTCTCAGTTCTGCAGTGTTGGGAGCTCCTGGAAACAAACAGGCAGATTTAATGACAAAGGATTACTGTGACTTTGTCACTACTGGATAGCAGGTGCTGGGGCTTAAGGCATATGAAGGGAAGGCAACAGCTGGAAGAGCATGACACCCTGAAATCCACACAAAGTAAGTCACTCCATACAGGAAATTCAGAAGCAGGGCCTGATATTCCATGATCCTACAGCTGATCTCCAAACACAAGACATCAGCTCTGCAGTGCCACTCACTCTCTAACTATTGTAGAGCAGTCTCAAATACTTCCCCCAGTGATGTGGTTGTGCTCGGCCCTGCTGCCCTTCGAGCTGCAGAATTCAAAGCAGTTTTTTGAGTGACTGGTTACCTGGTACAGTCATACTTCTCTGGAAGGAGCTGGGCTAGCAACTCATGAAATTCCCCTCGCTAAGTATCTGGCTGTAGTGGTATTCACAGAGGTACTTGGCCATCCAGCCCCTCCTCTGTTCCCCTCTGCAGGTGTCCAAGAACAGCTCTAGGCCCATAATTTCATACTTTCACTGAAGGCAGCAGGTTTCACCCTCAAAACCACTCAAATTTCAGCTCCAGGCTGTGGCTGTACATGGCAGTCCTCAGCTGTGGATGGAGAGCTGTCTCTCACTGTATGTCACCAGGAATCAGCCACCACTGAAGGCTTGCACATGACCTTCCAAACAACCTCCTGGCTACAGGCAACACCGGTGGCATGGATCCACACTCTGCCCAGTGGTGTCTGTTCTGGAGCAGCAGCTCCAAACACATTTAAAATGTCTTGAATTATCCAGCTGGTGCCACTTTGACACCCTGAAACCAATCCTCCTACAACCACAGCACCGTGAGGCTCTGCCTCCAAGGGTTCCCTGTTCCAGACACAAAGAAACACAAAACCAAGGTTCGCGGTGTCCTCCGCACTCAACACCCCCCCCCCCCACAAATGTGCTTCAGACTCTCAGTTTGAGTGAATTCCTGCCCAAGTACAGGTACAGCACAACACAGACTACAGCTGGAGCAGAGTTCCTGCTAACCTCTCACCAGACCCCAATTACATAGTTACTATCTGCAGTTATGACTGTGATAATTGTAAGCAGGAGCTACAGCCTCATGCGCTACATGACACACACCACTTCATTTGCTGAATGAATCAGAAACCTCGAAGGGAGGGGAAACCAAACAAACCCAGAATCAGCACAGGACCATGTGACTGATGGCGTCATGGTGCTCTTTTCAGAGGAAGGGTAAATTAAGAATTGTGAGAAGCCCAACTTCACCACTGTTTCACTTCTGTGTGTTTGAATGCCACTCAAGAGCATAGAATCACAGAGTGGTTTGTCTTGCAAGGGACCTTAAAAATCAACCCAAGGGCAGGGACACCTTCCACTTGCCCAGGTTGCTCCAAGCCCTGTCCAGCCTGGCCTTGGACACTGCCAGGGATGGGGCAGCCACAGCTTCTCTGAGCAACCTGTGCCAGGGCCTCCCCACCCTCCCCACCAAGGGAAGAATTTCTTCCTAATATCCAATCTCAGAGGGAGACCTTCTCTGGGGCCTCAGCCCCCATCACCTCAACTCCTGCCCAACTCCTGTTCCTCGCACCCCAGCAGCAACATTCCTGGTGACAAATCCCTAGAGAAACGAGCTCCTCACCAGAAATCACATTGCTTTCAACCTCATTTCTCAGAAATGGTGAACTGCCTCATCTGACTCTTCCCAAGAGTTTTTGATATGCACCTTGGGAAATTGCTGTTCCAAACCAGTTAACATTACAAGCAACTGCAAACAGAAGGTGCCTGCAACAGTGAACTTTAGATACTTGCAGCCTCTGATAATGGGTTTGCCTGTGTGATGCCAATATGATTCTTCCATATCTCTGTTATCCAAAGCAGGTGGAGACTACCAACGACTAGAAAGTGAAGAAAATCCTAGATTTGAAGTGTGCAAGCTGGTGCTCTTCTGTCACAGCCCAGGGTTCCCCTGCCTGCAGCCCGTTACCCGAAGGCCCAGCCAGAGCAGCTTTGGCAGGGCTGACGTCTCTAAAAGCAAAGGGATCTGAAACTGAGCAGGGCCACGAGCTGTGGTTGCAGCTCTGCAGGGGTTTATTTACAGGGCTGCTACGTTACAGGGAGGCTCTGGGTGCCTCAGTGCTGCCCACAGCCACCCCCATGCCCGCCCCTGCTTCCCCCGGCCCTGACGTCAGCCACGGGGAGCAGTAATCATGATGTGGCACATTTCTAAATGGCAACTGAGGCACAGCTGCACATCTGGTGCAGCAGTTTCTGTCTCAGCCCTGATTACTTCAGCACAAGGGTTCTCAGTAACACAACAGTTGCAGCTTCTAGATCATTCTAGAGGAGCCTTTGAAAATAGCAAAGCCATCCGAGTTCATATTCAATGTTTTCATAATGGATATGCCCACATCATCGCAATTCTAACAACTTCAGGAAGCACAGATCTCATTTCCTTCAGTTTTTTCTGCTAAAATAAGGACCTTCAATATTTAGCATGGGAACACTTGCACTGCAGAAGTAAAAATCACTGCAGGAAAGTTTTCAAGGATTAAGAGTTCTTTTGCTACTCTGTTCCAGGAGAGGACTCCAGCCCACATTGAAGGCTAAAATCCTCAGCTGCAGTGATCTGCTGAAGCCCTGGGGATGTCCAATTTTGTGGAATGGGGGAACCCAGTGCCAAGAAGGGGTTTCATGTACTCCTGCACCCTCCTGGAGCATGACCAAAGATTCCCCATTACCCACTTATACAGTGAAGCTGCCACCAACCAGGACACAAAAGGCATAGAAAAGCCCCAAGACAATGTCCCACTGGGACAAATCTCTCCTGCAAGTCCCATTCCAGAGCCCTCCCAAGGCAAAAGCAAGGCTCCTCAAGGGCACAAACAGGCTTCAGAGGACTCCCTTGGAAAACAGATCTGTACTGAGGCAGCCATCCATCCTACCACTATTATTTTAACCGTTTGGCATGTCAGGAATGGACCTTTCCTTGCAGTCATTACTGCTGGATGTGAACAAGGGCTGAAATCACACCTGTGTGTGAGTCCATGAATGGACAATCCTCCCCCTGGTTGGCCCATATTTCACTGTAGGATCATGTCTGAGTGTATGCTTACTGTGACGTGCCATGTGACAGTCATGCAGAAGCGGCCCAGAACTGGCAGAGACCTCAGAAACCTGGCATTTCTCATCCCAAGCTGAAGAGAAGGACAAAAGGGGGAAAAATGAGACATTTGGCTGAGCTGGCACTCACTGTTGTCATAGATGGGGTTGGAAATCAGAGGAGGAAGGGCTATCGTGTAGTTGCCGTGCTCGTCGGGGAGGAAGGCTTGGAAGCAGAGCCGGACGACGTTGAGGTCGTACTCATCAATGTTGTGCAGCTGCTCCTCAGGCACTGGAAGGAAAGACAACACTGGTGATTAGTCATTGGAACCAGCAGGAACTCTTTACCAACCTGGTGTTGAATCTCCACCAGTAAAAGAGATTGTGCTGCCCAGGCAAACGTACCCGCAGCCCCTGGCAGCTTGACAGGGGCTGCATGAATCAATTCCTTGTTCACAACAAGTGATACAGAAGCCTTCAATGCTTTTCCTGCACCAAACAAGGCTCTGTCTGAGTTCTCCAGCTCTGTCTCGTGTCTGGTTTCCTCACCTTGCCTGCCAGAACAGTTTTGTGTATCTATAGTTTAAAAGTCATTCCCTGGACCTGTTTTTCTCTTTTTCGTGCATGATAAAATTTACAAAATTGATGTTGCTGCCAAAGAGAAGTAATTTGGTACAGCAGATTTTCTGCAGCAGTGAGACACTTTGGCTACATGACATCATTATTTTCCTCTGGAAACTGAGATGGAACAAGAGTCAGAAGGCAGTTCCTGGGGCAGGAATGAAGCTGAAACAACACAAACCATCTCACCACCCCATCCCCACCAGTGTCACTTCTGTAGCTTTGAGAGCAGGGATTTGTGGAGTCATTAGGATACAGATTTGTAACACAAGAAGGAAACCCTTGTTGGAAAGGGTCCATTTCCTTGCATGTTCTTGCCAGTGTAAAACACTGCAATGCATAACCCAAACTCACCATTTCAACTTTGTTCACTCCTTATTTTAATTAGAGGACACAGGACTTGGGATATCATTACTGATCATTTCATGCATTCCCAGCTTCATGGACAATTCTGGGAAGAGCAGACCCCTCTAAATTCAAGGCCTTCCTTTAAGGTCTGACACTAAACCATTATGTTGGCAATCAATGCTAGCGAAATGAGAAACTGACTTAATTTCACTTAAGTAGATGCACTGATAATTAACACTTTGCAAGTGTTTCTGTTTCCCAAAACCCTCCTGAACAGCAGTTCAGCAGTTTCACACTCCTCACAATCACCCCAAGCCAAGGTGTGCCAAGGCCCCTGCTCACCACCTCTCATTCACCTCCTCCCCTGCCCTTTCAAAGGCCTCTTGCAAGAATAAAAGATTAAACGTGGCTGTGATAAGAAGTCTGGGGACCACGCTGTACTGATTAGATTGCTTGTTCTGACCTTTAGCATTTATCACTGGCTTGGGTCTCCACCCTGCCACGAGTGGGATTCCACAATGCCCACTTGAATGACTTCTTCCTTTTACCTTTAGATAGTGTGAAATAATACATGTGATGAGCTCAGAATACTTTCCACTAGCATTTTGAGTCCTTCTGGTGCTCTGAGTATTAGCTTCTCCTGGTCTCTACTGTACAGGGAAATCAAGTCACCTTTCCCCTTTACAAGCCCGTGATCTGCAACATTTCCAGCCAAATAAACTAGCGAGTACCAAACTAAGCAACAACTGTGTGAACTTCAGAAG
This sequence comes from Climacteris rufus, assembly GCA_013398175.1. Classification (NCBI taxonomy): domain Eukaryota; kingdom Metazoa; phylum Chordata; class Aves; order Passeriformes; family Climacteridae; genus Climacteris; species Climacteris rufus. Next base: position 271,080 of record VZRZ01006992.1, read on the forward strand.
TGGTGAGGCCCAGGGTAGTCCTGCCCCTGAGAACTTTGCAGGTTGGTGCTGACTGTACCACCAGATACACAATTTTATGCTTTAATGCACTTTATTAATTTACCTGCTAACCTGAAAGAGGATCTTTAGGAAACAGGTTTGGAACAGACAGCTCCTCAGCCCAACTTGGATTTGGCCGACTCTGCAGCTCAACTGCCTCTTGATACAGCCAGATTCAGGGAACACAAAAAGAAAAGTGCATTTTCCAGAGTGCACCTTGCAGAAGGGACATCAGGAGAGCAGCTCTGATCCATGCCCTGACATCATGGCCTGCTCCCAAGGACACACTGACATCAGGGCTTATGTTCCTGTGCTGTGCTAGCCACTGGCGACCACACAGATCCTTCCAGAGACCCAAGTGGTGGCCAAATTTCAAACCTCTTCACCATTAAACTGAGCACAGAGATTCCATACCTTTGCCTAAGTCAACTGTCTGTAGCTGGAAGCTGAGCACAAAATCTGGACCTGCCTTTTGACCCTGAATCAAAAGGGAGGACCCTGCGGTTGTGCAGCCGAGTCTCTCACGCTAAAGCAGCCCCAAGTCCTGCTCGGTGTTTTCCACAGGGAAATGTGTCTCTTCCTCAGAAACAAGTAACAGCAGACTAAAGCATAAGAGAAATCTATAAAAGCAAAAATACTCTAGATATGGAGAAAATTAGCAATGCTAATGTTGAAATGACATCATTTCCTATGCTAGGAACTTGTGCAAGTTCCCAGTAAATCTGTTTAACACCTGACAGAAGAGTGGTGTGCTGAGAATGGCAAGGGACAGAATCACTGTGTACAGCTCATTCCATTGCAGCAAACCCCACTGCTCCAGATTTGCATGTTTTTATAAATGATTTAATAACATTTTAAAAATCTGTAGTTTGAAAGAGGAAGTGTTCAGTCAAGAGTGATTCCTCTTGGGCTATTCTTAACCAGACAAGAAGACCATAACAGAGCAAAAAAAGGAGAACAAGACAGCTGCAACTCCATCTTGTGATGACATGCTTTAAAAAAAAGAGAGAGACACCAGATTCCACGTTCATATGAAGAAGCACACAGCTTTCACAGATTTCAAAACATAAAAGACAACCATCCAAGCAAAATAAAATGTTGTTATTTTTAACAAACATTTAATTCTGCTCCCTCTGAAGTCAATTTGAGAGCAGCCACTAACTTGGACTGGATGCTGGCTTACACCTTGGGAATATTAAAAGCAAACAAAGCCGAGGCAGACAAACACCCTGAGTAATGCCCGGAGCGTGGCCGGCTGGAGGATGGTCCTGTCACTCCGTGTTATTTCACCAACTTCTGTGCAGAAGGACAACAGACAGGGTTAAACCTGACAAACCTGAAGTTATTAAAGTCAGGAAACGCTGCTGAAGATTTTGGGAACGCTGTGTTCTGGAGAAGAGGAGCAGCCACTCCATCAGCCCCTGCAAGCTCTGCACGAGTGGCTGGACTGGAGCCAGGGGCATCACACACGTGAAGCAAAATCATTGCCCAACGTGGCACCTTGGGGGCAGGTGTGGCAAAAAAAAAAGGCTCCAACACAACACAAGAACCAAAAAAAAATTAAGTTCTCTGGTTTTGGCAACAGTTCAAGTTCCTCTTCTGACTGCTGCTCGCTGTGTGGTACTACACCTTACTGTCTTCATATGAATCCAACCCAAAGAGATGGAACCCAACCAAAAACCTGGGTATGTTCCTGTGATGGCAGAAATCCTTTAACTGTAGTTATCTCTGCACACAGGAACACATGAAGGACTATTTGTAAGCTCTACAAGGAGGAGGAGAGCTATCAGAAGTAATTCATAAAAATAACACACAGAAATTAAAATAATATTCAAACAATAATTAAAACTGTAAGATAAATATGGGACATGATGTCAAAATAAATCCATAAAAATACCAGCAGCACCATGGTGAAAAAAAGCCAACTCCACTCACCAAGATGTTGACAATAGGGTTTCAAAAGGAGTACCTGGAGTTACAGTCAAACCTGGGGAGGATTTGCTGTTCATCCAGGAAGGGGCCACAATAATTAGTAAATGCCTTCATTATAAATCTGTTTACAACTCTTCTGAATAAAATGCTGATTCCCCAGCTTTAATAAATGATTATCTTGGAAATAATTCCCTAAGTCATTATCTGCTAACAAGGAAAGAGACCAATACAGTTCCAGAGTGGGCAAAACATCCCATGTGAGCTAAACTGTGAATTCCTTCCAACCTGAGCTGGTTAATCAGGGCAGCTCACAGGCATTAGGTTTGGGTTGTCCCTGTCTCAAGGTATGGTCTCTAAAATGAGAGATGCCCCACTGGAATGGGCACTGAATTCCACTGAGAACCTGCTGGATTTGCTTCTGTAACACAAAACTAGGAGACTTTCTGGGTCCAACCCATCAGCGTGCAAGTCTAATTTCAGACACAAAATCAAAGGTGCTGGTAATATCAGGCCTCCTGTTTATTAATTTCTGATTATAGTCTTATTATAGTTTTGCAGTATTTTAACAGCCTTCAGCATCCAACAAGGCCAATAAAATGCCATTTATCTGATGAAACTAATGGGGGATGAAGGGCTCTGATGTTCACTCGTAAGGTGATGCTTCAGGGAAAGTGAAAGTTTATTCTGAACACTGAAGAGAAAAGATCAAGGGTTTGGGTTTTTGACTGATAATGTGACACCTGATCAAACAGCAGATCCCTCACACAGAGCCCTCTACCCAGCTAATGATGTCAAACTTCTGGAGTGGGCAGAACTGAAGGTACTTGAGCATCTCAACCTGCATGGAAATTTCCAGGGCAAATGATGTGGTGTGACACACAGAGAGGGCTCTGTGGAGAACACCACCCTGCAGAGGGACATCCTGTGACCTCCCCCTCTCAGTGGGGGGCTGCAGGGGCAAATGAGCCACACGAGATGTCAAAGAGAATGACCTCCCACAAGTTAAAACAGCCCAGAGATCACACATCATTAATAATCATCACACATCACTCCCCACATGTGTGGGGAACGCACATCATTAATAATCATCATGAGTTGCTTCTCTTACGCAGATGAGGGTTTTTAATTTAGGGATATGCTGGGAGCTCAGTTTCATTTAAGGGATGACACAGAGGTGGTTTGCCTCAAGGGTTTTGCTCCTGGAGTACAAAGATACCCCCCTTGGCCCTGATACCGACTGGGCAGTCTAACTTGGTCCATGCCAGAGGTTTTGCTGCAAGAGGTGGCTCTGCCCAGCCTTTCCAGTGCTACTCAGGCTGGGCTTAGCTCTCATGTGGTGAATCAGATCAAGGAACTGGTCTGGCTCAGAACTATCTTGCCAGAAGGGAAGAGAAAAGGCTTGTTTTCAGCCAGCTGGTTCCCACGACAGGGAGCCCTGGTGCAAGGGAATTGGAGCCTCTTCCAGTGCTGGTGCTGATTTAGGCCAGGCTCAACCAGTCAGAAAAATGGGGTGCAAGTCACAGGTCCCTCTTCGTGCCCAGGAGGTCCATTTCAGATCCAGCTTATCCCCCCAGCCTATGTCCATACTGTGCTGGTGGAGCCTTCTACTAGCATTTCCTGAGAGGCAGAATCACAGAATGGTCTGGGTTGGAAAGGACCATAAAGATCATTCAGATCCAATCCCATGCCACACACAGAGACACCTTCCACTGTCCCAGGCTGCTCCAAGCTCCTTCCAACCTGGCCTTGAACAATTCCAGGGATGGGGCAGCCACAGCTTCTCTGGGCGACCTGTGCCAGGGCCTCAGCACCCTCACAGTAAAGAATTTCTTCTGTGTATCTAACCTAAATTTCCTCTCTCTCTGAATCCATTATTCCTTGTCCTATCGCTACAGTTCCTGATGAAGTGTCCTGAGGAAGCTGGAAGCAAGGGGAGGGAAAAGACTGTGGCAGCACTGTGTTTTTTCTCCTGATACACCCCCACCTGTTTTATACCACTGAGATCCACAAAAAGGTAATTTTCAATCAATTCTGTAGAAAAAAAGGGAAACTTTTACACGCACCTCAAAACAGAACATGCATCAGCAACATGCAACTTTAAAAAAAAGGAAAAACAGAGAGTTGATGAGTGCAAACAACTGAAATCCAGATGCCAATATACAGTCAAAAGATGTCCAAACTGTTTTGGAAGTTTGGACATTTCCCTGTTTTACAGAAGAAAAGAAATGCACGGAAGGCAAATGGCCTGGCCAAGGGAAAGACTGGAAATACAAATTAAACTTCAAAAACTCGGCCCTTGTTTTGCCTAGACAATGTTTCTCTGGCTTCTTTTGCTGTTCTAAGTTCAACCTGAAAAAGGTAAAGTTGGAACAGATTTAAACAAGTGCATCCATCAGCCTCTGTACATTTCTAATACATCCCTTTAGCAATTTCTGTTCATGTTTTAAAAGAATAAAGAAGTCAGCATTTTTGTCTCTCAACTTGGTAATTCTCCTTTTCCTTTTTACACAATTTGAAAGGGGGCTGTCCTTTAGATGAACACACACATTCTGGCATAAGCAGCAAGCAGCATTTGCATGAGGAACAGAAGAACAAAGGGCTTTCCAAAGCCAAGTGCCAAAGTCATGCCACGAGCAGGGCATGCAGCTTTCCTCAGGTGGGTTTGCTCCGCGCCTCTTCAAAAGCTGACGGCTCTCACTCACCAAGACTTTAAGCTTGAGAATTTAATTGGGGGGGTGTGGGG
>VZRZ01006992.1:291517-325190 GCA_013398175.1 Climacteris rufus
CCCCGCCCCGGCAGCGGCGCCCCGGGACCCCCCTCCGGCCGGGGCTGCGCCGAGGGGCAGCCGCGGGTTTGTCCTCCGGCCCTGCCCGCTGGCCAGCAATACAGAGGGAAAAGTTGAGCTCTTGTGAATTCCCTTCCGTACTCTGAACGCTTCTTTCCAGCGCGCTGTGGCAGAGCATCGCGGCGACGCCCCGCTTCCCCGCTCTGTCAGCTTCCAGAGACCAAGCTCTCGTTATCCATCTTCTTCTCGGTCGCGTGGAGCCTGGTGGTCAGCTCGGAGAAGGGAAGGCTCCAGGGACACCACAGCACAGCCTTCCAGTGCCTGTCTAAGCCCCTTAAGGGGTTTAGGAGAAGGACAAGGATAGACATTTTGCCAAGGGCTGTAGTGACAGGACATGGGGAAATGACTTGATGGCTTTAAACTGACAGAGGGCAGGGTTAGATAAGATATTAGGAATATCTTCTTTACAATGAGGGTGGTAAGGCACTGGAACAAGCCTACCCGGAGAAGTTGTGGATGCCCCATCCTTGAAGTGTTCAAGGCCAGGCTGGATGGAGCTTGGAGCAACTTGGTCTAGGAAAATATTTGTGCCCAAAGCAGCAGGTTGGAAAAGATGGTCTTTAAAGGCTCCTTCCAACCCATTCTGTGATTCAATAACTAAGCTGTACACACTAGAGATAGACCAATGTTGCAGGTAAGGAAAAAAACTAATCACCAACGAGCTGATTAAGTAACAATGATCAACTTTAAAGCTACCAAACCTTCAGAGCATCCTGAATCCTGAATCTCACAGCTTGGCCCCAACACAGTGGGATCAAGCAAAGGAGCTGGACTCTGGAATCAACCCCACAGCCCTAAGTTTGGATCAGGTGGAGGGGTCAGTAACAAACAAGTGAGTTTGTGGGGGAATTAAAAAACACCTGAAAAAAGAGGAACACAAAGGAACAGGAAGGCCACACCTAGCTGTGGTGCAAGACTGTTCAGTTAGCAACAAGATTTAATTTTTTTTCTTCAATCTTTACTCTGGGAATGGAATACACTGTCCTGTGTGAAAATGCAGTTAAATAAATTAGTATCCCTGAAAAAGAAACATTAATACAATAACAAGAAAAGCCTCAAGGAGCACTCAAACAAGGTACAAAACTGGTAGGTTTTTTTTTCCACTATCCTACTTCTAAAGCAAAGGATGGGGTATTGAAATTGGGATACACATACTGTATATTAGGATATACAGCAATGAACCACAGCTGAAAATGCTGTTCCAGAATCTGGAAATCAATACACCAACCCATGTAACTAAGCAGAAGAGGCTGCCAAATGCTCATTATTCTTCCTGCTCTGGAGTCCATCTCATTTTAACAGAACTTTTCTTTATAACCTTAATTTTGCTCAACTATCCTCATTTTTCCTATAAACACAAATTACCTTTCTGCACCCTACAAGCAAAACTTTCCTTATTTAAGATTGATAGTTCATCACAAGGTAGGATTGTTGCACCCATCAAATTTGTAACTGAATTTGGAGTAGAAGAATCCTAGGGAGCACACAGGGTGATTAAAATCTCTATGACATTAGTCCTAGATTATGAAAGAAAAACTACATTATTCAGATGTTATGATAAAATTATTCTATGGCTGTGGGTTAGTTTCTCGCCAGAAGAATGTGATTTCTTATTTTCTTTCCCACAAAAAAAGAAAAAAACAAGCAACTTCCAAAACAGAACAAAAAACAACACAAAAGGCATGAACCAGCAGTGCCCTAAAAGCATGAGAAATTCCAACTAGATTTTTATGTCTTCTGGGAATTCTTGGATTCCCTATGATTGATGATGTAAAGTAAAGCAGGGAAATGGGTCTAAAATTCTACATCAAACTTAGACTTTACCTACACAAACATACATGACCCCAAAGCACAAACCAACAAAGAGACCACAAACAAAATTGTGCCGCTCTACGATAAAGCAGCAAATAGGAAAACACACAACCTGATTTCTCAATGCTAAGTGCCCCATCCAAACACAATCAGCTCATCAACATCTCTTATTAGACGATAATTCAGTTTTTTAACTGATCACCTGGTGAGACAAGTTTTGGACAAGCCTTCCTTCAAGGGCTGAACAACCAGAGCTCCCCACGTGAGGGCATCCCTGCAGGTCACAGGAATGACCTGCACAGGATTTTTAAAAGGAAAGGGTGCTACTCCTCTAGGATAGCTGAAGCTTTAGATGCGAGTTTTGGGTTTGGATGTAAAGCAAGGTATCAGTACAAGCATATGAAATGACTGAATATTTTCCTTCCTTATCTTCAGGCTGGTTTCCAAAATCTCAGATAGTAAACCGTGGCTTTTCAGGAAGAATGAATTTAGGTGCTTCCCTAAATACAATTTATATCCCTAGTTCCCTCCTACTTCTCCAGCCCATGACACCACTGAGTAAACACAGACCAAGGCACCTGGGAGACTGTGGCTCAAAAGAGAAGTATCTACTCATTTCTCCAGGAGGAAAGTCAGGTATACAACCTAAACCGATGTGAAATTAAGGGCAATATTCCAGGCAATACAAATACCATGTTATGACTAAAACATAATAAACATTCCCTACTTTTCCCCAGCTCTTTTGAACTCTAAGGGCTTGCAAGAACAGGCTACTCAAAGATAATCCTTAAGACTGCACGTTCGAAATTGAGGTGGTATCTCACATACACACCAGTGGCTTGGGTACAAGCTGCTTCTTGATATTACTTTTAAGAAAAGACATGAATGGATTGCACTTCTTACAGCATCCCCATAACTTTAGCTCTAACCCTATCCCTTCCCCAAAATGAAGTCCCACCTGTAAAAAGAGGACAACCAACCATATGAAGAGTTCCACCATATAAGATCCATGTGCTCCTATATCAGAATACACAGACTAGATCTGGCTCAGGAAGCTCCTGAGGAATTGGAGGAAGGCCAGCGTGAAAATGAGATGTTTTATTGATGGTTTTTGTCTAGCAGTAGCCATAAGCTGATGGCCAGGGAAAAGCACAACAGTGGGACAAAAGGAACTTTTAGTCTAAGACCAGTGTAGCTGTTTTATAAAACATTCATGTTCCTAAACTATGGGAAAGCTCCGTGGAAACCAAGAAGCCTTCCCAAGAAAAAGGCAAAAACCTAAGCAAATGAAAGAGGCCTTACTCAAAATGGTGCAAGTATGTGGATATTCCTCTATTCCTGTGACTCCCTGTATGCAATTCTGCTCTGCTGCGATTGGAATCTGTGGCACAGGGATTGTCCCGGCAGAGTGAGGTGAACTAGAGCATTGCAGTACAGCTTTGGCAATCACAGAAACCTCGTCAGCAACTGACACGAGGCGTAAGAACATGTCATAGCTTTGGGTATATGCAGATCTCTGCATAAAGAGGACGGAATTCCCCTCCTGCAGCATTGCATAACAAAAGCCAGGTGCTTCACTATTATTTTTGTCAGCTGACTTTGGCTATAGCCAGAGGCGAGATACCAGAATTCTTAGGCCGGTCTGATCCAGTGCTTCACTTCCTGTCTTCCAGTTAAAGCAAGCATTTTAAGATCCCATTTTTCTCCACTTATCAAGCCCAAAGACAAGTCCTCCCCTCCTGCTTTTCACTGGCTGCTGCACTAGCACAGTTAACACCTATGTTGCTCTAAGAAATAAAGCTTCCTGCTCTGGCAGGGACTATCATGGGGCAAGCAAGGGTAGAGTGGAGGGATTAAAAGCCAGCATGAAAACCTCCTACCACAAAGGCCTGAGTGTTTGACATGGTATTTGTCAGGCCTAGGATGATGGCTCTTTAGTGGTGCTTAGCACAGGCATTGGCCAATGAGGCCTACTGTGATAGGAGAGCAGCACAGGCAAACTGTTAAGTCTTTATTTCCTGTTCCCAGCTATCTGACTTAGATCAAAGATAAGTCCCTTGTCACTGGCCTGATTAAGCAGACACTAAGGTACTTTCAGCATGTGGCTCTCCAAATAAGGTACATCATAGTAGGAGTAAAAATAACATTAATGAAATCATTCCCTTCCCTCCTTACAGAATGGAGTTAAGTCCTCTTTTCTTGTCCACTGTATCTTAAGCCTCGTATACTGCCAGATTAGAAATCTCCAATCCTCTCTGCTGTAAGAAACCTTTTGCTGTTTGAAGTGTGTTGTTTAACCTCAATGGCCTCTTCGTTAAACACTTCGAGATTTTTTGGTGGTCAAAGCTTTTGTAGTTGTTGGTCCTGAGGAAGGTTCGAATGCAGAAACCATTCTCAAAAAAGTCATGGCTTCCAGATTAATGATAAACTCAGAGGTTGCTCAAGTCATTCTTCTGGAAGTGTTCCTGTACCACGCTTTGAATTTGTTTGACATAGAGCAATGCTACTGTGCCTCCCTCAAAACAGGGTGGAGAGAAAGGAAATGCTAATAGAGAAAGGTTGGTCTGTGGATAAGGCACAAGGCTCTGATTCAGGAGACTGGAATTTGGCTCTTGGCAAGTCAGCCTTTCTATGCTTAGGCAAGTCGTTTAATTCTCTAAGCCTCAATTTCCCCAACAGAAATCACAGAAGATAGTTCCTTGCTCCCACACTTCTACCTTATTCACTCATGTTGCAACTTCTTCAGGTGATGAACTGCTCGTTCTATGAAAGTCAGCACAAAACTCACAAAAAAATAGTGTCCCTTCTTTGTCTCCTTCCATCCAGGTGGCTCACTCCTGTGTGTTCTTTACACTGTTCCAAGTACTCCTTTGGAGACACGGGAGCGTGCTTAAAAGTAACGTGGAGGAAACAAGATTGTTGTTTTTCTGCTGGCTCAGTTTTTACTGAGCCAGCTCCATGTACAATCACAGAAATGACTGTGCCAGCAGGAAGGAATGTGGTGGCACCAAGGCCAGAACAAGTTTCTGGAAGACAAATCTGGGCAGAGGTGCCTGCTTCCTGACAGAGTGCTAACGTCATGGAACTGTAGCATAACACTGTATTTTTAGCCTGTGAAATTGATAAACCTCCCTGAAATTTCTAATTCACACTCCTTCCTTCCCAGAGTTAGTATTTCAGAGCAGAGCTTCTCAGGCACTTTCTCCCCCAGCCCTTTCATGTGTTTCCTATTCCTTTCTCCTATCCCAGTGCTATGAACACATACCACAGTTTGGGAGTTACATTATTTCAACAGAGAAAAACTTTTAATGTTTGTTGGCAGGCAAAGAAAAAGATGGAGTAGTGTTTTCATCTTCCACTGTGCTACATAAAAGCCTCATATTAGAGTGAAGCTGATTAGTGTCCTCTGAAGTGGACAAACTGCAAACTCCTTCCTTATGCCACAGTCAGGAATCATCTGATGCAGCAGAGCTGTAAGGAGAGGACTTAGGGAAAAGATGAGCTCAAGCTGAGCAGAAGGAGCTAAGTCAGCAGAAAACAACCTTTTTCTGCCCAGAATGATTTTTTTCAGAACAGATTACCTCTATAAGCCAGATCACTGTTGCTGCTTCAAAGGGAAGCAATAGAATTGCTCTGTGTACAGCCACAAAACAAACAAAAGGAGGCAGAAGGAAGGATGGGAATCGTCCCTTTGGCAACTGCAAGCTGTTAGATTACCTGAGTTTATCATGAAAACTGCATACTAAAAATAAATAGCAATATATACCTAAAGTAATTCTCCTGCTCCCAAAAACTCCAAGATATACCAGCCAGTCATCATGCACTGGATCCACTACAGAGGGTAACAGTCACTCATCCAGGTTTTTATTACAAGGCTTCCCTTTTTACTCAGGGCTCACAAGGACTTTAAGCTACTTAACATCACCTTGAGCTTCAGGAACCTCAGAAGACTCTATCTACAGCCAAGAATCAGAATCAATTAGGTTGGAAAAGACCTCTGAGCTCTGAGTCCCACCTTGGACTGAACACCTTCTTGTCAACCAGACCATGGCAGCGGGCAGTGAGTGCCACATCCAGTCTTTCCTTAGATACCTCCAGGGTTAGTGACTCCACCACGTCCCTGGGCAGCCAATTCCAATATCTAATCATCCTTTCTGTGAATAAATATTTCCTGATGTCCAATATAAACACCCCCTGGTGCTGCTTAAGGCTGTCCCCTCCTGTCCTATCGCTGATTGCCTGGGGGAAGAGCCTGACCCCCACCTCCTTCCAGGGAGTTGTAGAGAGTGATAAGGCCACCTTAAAGAGGTGAAAAAGGCGCCTTGTTTCACTACAGCTCCACCAGATAAATCTCCTTTTAATTTGAAGTCTCACACCTTAATTTTCAATCTGTAGCCCAATGGCTGCTGCAGTTCCGATCTGTAGAGTGAAATGATTACACCCAGGAACGACAGAAAGTGACACCACATTGCGGGCCAGAGGTAAACACAAAACACCTTCTACGACAAGTTTACACATCCAGTCCTCTTACATATGCAAAGCAAACCTGCTGTTTGTAAATTGGCCCTACACCTCTTATCTGGCCCTGCATTAGCCCTCTCTTACCAACTGCCCGGGGCTGTGTGTCACAGGTGCCACCTCACCCTGCCAAGTCTCACCGGCAGGACTTGGCCACCATCAGTTCTGAGTAAGGCACAACCAGCAGGACTGCACTGGTGTCTGCACTCTCTGCCCGTACATCCAGTTTACTGCCATGCTGCAATTAAACCATTCAGATTTATTTAAAAGGACAGCATCCTAGTCAGGCTACCATTACTAGTCTGAGCTTCCTGAATTACAAGGCTGAAAGCTCTTGATTTCTCATCCAGAACAGTGATGAGTTTTGCTGTTTCATTTGCTTGTTCATTTGGGCAGTTGCTACATGACTTGTCAATTTTGCTTTTAGCACACTTGGGGAAAGTTTGACATAGTTTTTGTAATCAATGTTGTGGTTAACCTCTCATATAACAATGAATTTGACAAATAGTCATTCACCTGCACAGCATTTCCACTTGTGAGCCTTAATATTGCTGAAAACAGATAAAATCCAACAACTTCTGGGTTTTCAATCTGAAATATTGTGCCCTAGCTGTAGTAAATGTGTCAGGCACCACAAGATTCAGAACATTTTCAGATGCCTGGAAAAAATACTGTATGTACTTTACTCACTGTATGTGAGTAAAGAATACAAATATCAATCTACTTGACTTTTTTTTTTATTAAGGAGAACAATAAGCCAAGAAGGAGAAGCAGCTTTCTTCAAGACATCTGTTGCAAAATATACACCAAAAAAAAAAAAGGGAACTGAACTGATTTTTTTTTTTCTGTGCAGTGGAAATAACATCTCTAGACAAAGCCTGTTGAATGGAAACACAACAGACACCACAGGCTGCTTCTGGCAAGTACGTGCAGGAACCAGAAGGAGAAGGCCTAACCCAAGAAAGAGATGACAGAAAGGAGCCAGTGGCAAGAAGGATTAATTAGAACAAGGGCTAGAGCTGACTAGAAGGACGATGTCATAGATAAAGCTGAATATAAAGAAAAGGCAGTTACTTTTCTGATTAGTCTCCAAGGAGACCCTGGGGTGCAAGTCAAGTCAGCAATGCTGAAAGTCAACCTGCTCAATTAGCTGTTTCTCAACGGCTGAGACAGGTACCTGCCACCTAAACTTTTCCACTGCACCAGCTCCATGGATTCTAAGATAAGCACTAAATGCTCCAGTATCAAAGGAGTAAAATTAAGGAATGGAGGGCATTTGAAATAAAGTCTCTGATTACAGTTCTACTGGCCCTACTTCTGGTTGTCACAGCAGCTTGTCCCTTAAGGGCCTTGCTGCCACTGCCCCAGTGACTGTAACACCCTTGGGTTTGTGGTGTCTCAATAAATGTCCCCTCGTGGTGACCACTATGATTTTCTGACAGGCCACACAAATCCTGCTTCCCAGCACACCTCACTGCTCCTGCTTCTCCCAAAACAAGAGGGTCAAGGATTTACAAGTGCAGAGAGCTTTACTCTCTGCAATATCTTGAGTTCTCATTACAAGAAAGGTAGCCTGAGAGAGCTGACTGTGCCTTTTGCAGGAGCTTTCATTAGAAGGAAACCTGCATAAATAACCATCTGCATAACAGAAATTAAACTGAGACCAAAGTTCCCACTTGAATTTGCAAAGTATTTCTATCCATGTACATAATCACGTGCTTAAAAAAAAACCCAAATCAGACAAGAAGCCAAATCTATAGGTCTAAAGAATTTTGTTACTTTTTTAGAGTAATATTGTTATTTCAATTTTTGTTACCACCTTCTCTTATCATATAAGCAAAATCCAGTGACAAAACCAATCCAGATTTAATACCACTTCAAAGCTTTTGAGATACTAAACAGAGTTAAAATACTGAAGAGAATAAACTCTTTTGAGATACTAAAGTTCAGTAAGAGAGATTCCAAATCTGTTCCCAATGGCATGGATGCAGTACAGAAGTGAATTCTGTAGCTGGCTGATTCCAGGAAACTCAGACATGGTAATGGCAGAGATAATTGCCTAAAGTAAAACTGGCTACTACACTTAATTAATATTCATGATGGTCCACACCCCCTATAAACGGCCTGCAGAGAGACTGTTGCAACTGTGAGATCTGATTCACATCCGGATACTTTTACTGCCCCAAGTCTTTCAAACTCACCCGACCCACCACGTGAGCCTACAGGTCCCAGGAGAAAGCTCTTGCTGCAAGAAGAACTTTAACTCCACCTCTTCTTAATTCCTTCTTTAATTACATTTTTCTTTTCCCAGATGTTAGACACTTTTGATATTCAGCTGGAAAGGGCACTGGGCCATGTAGCTTAGATTGTGCTTTTGCCAAGAAAGGTTGAACCAGACAATCTTGAGGTTCCTTTCCAAGCTAGTATTGCATTCCATGACAGATGTTGTCTTTTAAATTGCTGGTGCTACCCCGTTTCACCATGTTCACCTGTTTATTTTTAGACTGCTAGGACTTTGGGGCAATTTGGAGGGATTTTTCATCCACAGCACAACAGGGTGGTCTAAGGCTACAGCTCCTTGGCTGCGTGGCAACCCAACTCTTACATGTGATACACTGATTTCTTTTTGGGGTTCCTGAGCTCTCTTGTGCTACTGCTGCTAATTCTCTTTCCCCAGCAGTGGCCAGTGTCTGTGCTCTTGGGGTGCAAAAAGCCCATTAGGAAGTAGATCTGAAATAAAGACAGTACTTCAAAAATCCATGTCATTTAGCTGCTGGATTTTTTAAAACTAGGATTTGTATTCCTTCTTAATTATGCAAGGTATTGTTTCTGCCTCCTGAATATGCACCTTTAAGTTTCAATGTCAACATAAACACTGGTATAGCTATGCAATTACAGCACTTTTGCTTCTGCAAATATTCCCATGACCTACATCACAAAAAACTCTGGCAGGTGACCCAGTTACTACAGACTTGGTCAGTTCAGGACTTCACACTTGCAACACAGTTAAAACCTTATTTGCAACACAGCACGGCTGTAACTGGTCAAGTGGAAACCATGTGACCTGACATGTTTTTAATTGCAATGTAGACAGAACTTTTAATTTACATAGCCTAGGACTAACATATACTTCTGTTCTGATGCCAGAGGACACCAGAAATGTAGGAAGTGAAGAAAAAGAAAGGCGGCCACTTGGATAATTTACTCAGACAATTACTGTCTCATCATTACCATCCCTGCTTGGAAGAGTGTTTACTAGTGCCCCTAGAAGAAGAATGGAAAAATAAAATTAAATATATAGCTGAATGGAACCACAGAATAAATTACATTTAGCGTAGCAATTACAGTTTCTCCCAGACTATATGTATTATGAACAACCTATATTTGTGTGGTCAACAACCCTGCCTCATAAACATCCCTGTAATTAATTTGAAATAACAAAAACCAGAGGTAAATAAACATGGTGTTATTTTTGCTCCCTTTAACAGTGTTTGGCTCCTTACCTACATACAGGCAGTCGATTCACTGCAGCTGAAGAAGCAGAAGGAAGGAAGCCAGGAAAGAAGAGAAGGACTCAAGTGTGCTGGGGATGAAGGTGGTGGCAAGAACCTCCTAAAATGATAAAAAAACCAAATGGATTGGGATTTATGAAAACAATACACAGCAAAGTAGCTACTGCTTAACTAAATGCTACTAAAGGTTTGGGTTTTTTTGCCTCCTTAACAGCAACCACAGCCATTCTATGCTCTAGCAATCCTGTCCACTTCTCTTTTGCAATATCCTCCCCTTCATAAGCCTCTAACCCACCATTCTTTCAACTTTTGCAAGACATACTGGCTGTCTTCCAACCCAGAGCTTCCCAATGCCATGTGTACAGCACTTCTTTATGAACAGATGTTTGGTATCTCCATGAAGTCCTGTCCTGGCTCAGTAAGATGGAGGGGAGCCACAATTCTCTGTGGTCTTTACAAGAGCATCTCCATTTTGGCTCATAACACACTCAAGCAGAGACTGATCAACAGCATTATTTGGGAAATCTAGGAATGTTCACACTCCTAAAGCTGGAGAGAAGGGGTATGTCAGCTTCCCTCAAATTTGTGTTTTTACTACCTTTATTTGAGAGGCTTAAAGCAACCGCACATTCTTGGGTGCTGAAGACATGCTTGTTGCGTGAAACTTTGATTCCAGGAATAAGTTTATTAAATGTGGGGTCAGGCAATAATACATTCACAGCAACCCAGTACAGTTAAGAGTCAAGAACCCCATCACCAACCTCCCAGGCAATGCTTCCACTTGAGTCGACTGGAATTTTGAGTGATAAAAGCCCACTCAAAGCCCTGCAAGCAGAACATTCTTGTAAATATTTAAGTATTGTGAGGGAGATGGATTCTAGCAACTCTGTCTTTCATTCAGAAAGAGATAACAATATACCAGTTCACATATGTAACATTACTAATTTTTTTTGCATCCATTCATTTTCTGGCAAGACTGCTTAGAAAATAAGTCAGCCTATTATTTTTTACAGTTTTACCATCAGGAATTATTGGGATTGCTTCTTACTAATCTCACTCACCCCCACAACAATAAGATAAGAACTTACCAAGGAGCACTTAATAAGGTGTTAACTTGCATCTGGCAGTCCTATGGCACTGTGTGTTGTGCTGAAATTCTTTGTGAGACTTTTTTATGGAGAAACAAAAATAAGCAGGAAACAAATATCTGATTTTTTTTTTTTTTGTTCTGAAGAAGACAGTCAAGGTTTGAAAGTTGTTTAATTTGCTACTTATATAAAAGCAACAAGAAAGAATAGTGGGCTATCATGTAAGTAGTGGCTTAAAAATCAGTAGTTGGTATGAGCTGTAGTCTCCAGAAATAGTTACCAGAGCCCTTACAACCATCCTGGGCCAGATACAGTAACTTGAGCACTGGGAATCCCCACTGCAGGCATGGACAACCTCACTCTACAGAAAAAAAGGGTCAAACAACACAAGCTTGCACATTCAGGGAACTTGGCTTCAGTTTCTGGTCTTAGCCACAAAATTTTTGTCTGACCCTTCACAAATGGCTAATCTTTATGCCTTAGGTTTCTTGTCTGTTAAAGGAGAAGGAAAGCCTTGGGAAAAAAAATGCATGATACTTAATTCCAAGACTTAATACAAATAAGGAACTTTTGGTGGCCATTCTGTCCAATTATTTCAGATAAGAAGTCATCTTAAACATTGGTGATAGTGGTAACCATTAGTTAACAAATAGATCATCCCATGTTTGCCAACAAAAGACCTTAAGTAAGCAGTTGAAAACAAAAGCAATAAGGAACAGTGCTGGACAATAGACTCAAGTTCACATACAAGGAGCTGATGAAATAATGTGGTCTCAGAAGTCACTAAGAACCTGTGGTTAGTTTCTATACTGTAGCCTTAAACTTTTCTAAGTATTTGCTTTGCTTTTGTTTGACGTTTTTAGACCTTTGCACGAGGACAGGCAAAAGTGCAGCAGGGTTTCCCCACTGACATCACAGCCACTGAAATCAGGAGTGACCTTTAAGGCTGAACACACATAAGATTTAAGTTTGAACATACAAACCTCTATTTGAGCTCCACAGCTGGGCTGCTGGACAATCCTCCTCAGCTTACTTGTTACTGAAAGGTGAACTCAAACCAACTTTAAATAAGCAGAGTCTGGAGAAAATTGAGATATTACCTTCACTGAATTTTCCCCACTTGAAGTCACAACATATATGAATGGGACAGAAAATTAACATGCTGTTGATTACTCATTTCTGTAAGAGGAGTATTCTTTAGCAAACTGACTGATAATTTTACAGGCATGTGCCAAACATTTACCCTGAATTACAGCAAAGGGAACATCTCTGTACTTGCACAATTTGCCATTTGGTGTAAGGCAGGATTGATTTAGTGGGTGAACAGAGGAACAGAAACAGGGGATTCCCTGGCCTTCTCATTGCTAATACCTCACTGTTTGCAACATTGTCTTTTTCCTCAAAATATGATTCCCAAGGGTATATTTTTGTCTCATTCGGCTTTAACTAAATTACTGCAAACAATCCCTATACAGAAAATACTGTTTTCATGATCTTCCTATTGTTCATGATTTGGCAAAGTGGGTAAATGCTTTGAGCAAAAGCTGTACTGGGTTGCTTGACAGACTCTCCCAACATGTTATCCTACATAGCAAAAGAGGTACAGTATTGGTTAAAGACCTGTAAAAACATTAAAAATGAGAGGAGAAAATTAACATATGCTAGACCATCTAGATGAAACCAGAAGTGAATGTAATGATCAGTTACAAGTCTCACAAGAAATACTTAAAGACTTCAGTTTGAGAAACACAATTCAGAGCCAGCACCAGCTTTCGGCTTCCTGGTAGTCTAATGCCTGTTTCATTTGAGAGAGCAGAAAATGCATAAACTTAAATAGCTGGCACTTCTTCAGCTTAGTTATTAGAAATATCTGTGGTAATGCTCACTATGACAGGTTTATGCCCTTCTGCTTAAGGCTGTACATAATAAAACGTAAATTCAGTATCAAATAAATAAAAGAAGGGAAAACAATCTAACAAAATCCCAACAAACATGATTCCACAGCAGTGCTGAAGGCATTTAGCCAAGCACTTACACATCAAGTTATTCACAAAGCCTCAGCTTTCCTTCTTTGCCTGTATGCAGAGTACGTCTGGTAACTTTCTGTCCCGGCCAAGTGGCCACACTGGAAAAACAGAGCAGAATTAAAACAGCAGGGATAAAATAAATTCTAGCATGTTCTAGCTTTAGTACCTACTTGCTACAGTGTTAACTCTGTTTTATTTTTATCATATTATCATCAACACATGTTGTTGGTCATGGCCAGCCAACATTTCCTATTTTAAGGCCACATTTTCAGTTACTCCCAGTTTGCCAAAACCTTTTCTTCACATGACAATGTATACTGCCACTTGAGATGATTTTTTGGGAAAAACAGAACAAATATGACTCAGTCATTTCTAAGAATGACCATGGGGAACATACGCTTTAATTATATTCAAAGAATTCTTACAACTTTTAAGAAACATCTTTGTGTTTCAGAAACAAGGACATGAAATTCAGCAAGGAGGCTGTGCTGGTGTCACTACTGGGATTTTTTGCTCTTCCTTTGAAAAGATTGACCTTGCCAGACTTGCTTTTAGTAGCCAAAATTTTCAGTTTTCTCTCCATTGGGCATACATGGCCAGAGTGAGCTGGATGGTCCCCACAGTAGGCAGCTGATTGCCAGGCTGCCACAAGCTGAAACTGAAACAGGGTGGGTTATTTCTCCTCTGGTTTCAGGACTCATAGGATTTTTACTCATCATCACCAAATAATTTATTACCCAGTTCAAATTCAGAGGGAGCAAAGATGGATTCAGGGTGAGAAAGGTAAATGTGAGCTATCAGAGAGAAAGAAAAACAGCCAAGAGTCATGAGATCAGAAGAAATTAAAAAAAAAAAAGAGACGTGAATAAGAAACAAGGTTGAGGGAAGACAGCACGAGGATCCACACAGTGTCTTCCCAGGAAAGAGGAACTGTCCAAGGATGAGCAAACCTTATCAATTTCTTGAAGGTCAGACAGCTGAGAGTTTAACAGGCTGTATTTTCTGCAATGAGAGAAAAAATCAGCCCGCAGACTACTGCTTTGCCAAGATCCTCCCATAAAAATACACCAAGTCCAACAACCCGGAGCCCTGAGCCCTTGGGCCACACTCAGGGCTTGGCAACCCGGGGGAAAAGAAGGGGAGTCCACAGGAGCAGCGTGCTGCAGGCAGCGAGGAGTGCTCCACTTGGCAGCCCCCGCTCCCCTCCTGCCCAGCTCCGGGCTGGAGAACACCCCTGCACTGCTTGGGGAGGCAGGGCAAGGCAGGGCACGGCCGAGCCGGGCAGGAAGCAGGGGGCTGCGGCGGCGTTCCCAGCACCCGTCCCCGTTCGCGGGCGGCCACACGCGGCCCCGGGCCCCCGCCCGCCCCCGGGGCAGGAAACCGGCCCGGCCCGGGCCGCCCACGGCTCCCTGCGAGCCGCGGCGGGGGAAGGGCACGCAGCCCCCTCCGCCGCCCCGCAGCAGGAGGAGGAGGGAGACGGCAGCAGCCCCAGGAGGTGGTCCAGGGGAACAGGAGCTTTCCGTAGGAGCCAGGTCCTGCTCAAACCGAGGCGTCCCCTGGGGCCGTGTGATTTCCTCTGGGACAGGGCACGGGCTGCCCTCCAGCCCAGGGTGGGTATGAGGCCCTCGCCTGCACCCTACAGCCACGGCCTTTCATTTACTGGAATAATGCACAGGATCACACTCTTTATAAGAAGGGTGATGAGGTAACGACAAAAAGACAGCCAGGAGTTTTTGCTGGTCTTTTTAGGCTAAACAGCTTATGTCACTAAGCATTACATAAGGCGGTGTTAGTAAGAGCCCTCCCTCCCACAGTCAAGATTAGCAACTTCGAGATACCTTTTTTCCCTTTGCTTTTTCCTCATTAAGGCAAAAATTAAGTATTCTATTACTCTCAAGTTTTTACAATTGCTACAGCTGAAACATAGGTGACTTCACAGTACCTGCTTCTTTGCTTGTACCTAACAAATAAAACCACACATTAATTCCTGCAAGGGAATTTCTAGTTCAAACTTACTTATCAGACACAATTCCAATACAGAGCTGCTCCTCATGGAAGAGACTGAGCATGAATCCCTCCTTTCAAGCCACAAAGCCAGCAACCAGCTAAGAAAGCAGATAGGAAAGAGCAATGTTTGCAGGAAGTCTGATATCAAAGAGCCTCCCTCAAGGAGTTCTTATGCAGAAGTAACTTTCCTTTCAATCACTTCAACAGAGGACCTGCTCCATAGACAAAGGAGAACATTTAAGTTGAATAAGTTTGAACTTTATTTACAAACAGCTGAATTCTATTCTGCAGAGTCCTGGGGCAGCATTGAACTTCTGCAACATCCAGGGAAACTCCAGAACACTGACATCACTTAACATCACACTTGACATCTTGTATGTCAAGATACATTAAGATAAGACGTGTAATTCACCAATGGATCAAGTCTGAGAAACTAGTAACCTAAATTCTTCCTGAATGCTCTTCTCAAAGCCCTGAACATTCTTCTTAAAACCCTAAGAGTGAGGAAGAAAAAAAAAAAATTAAAAAGAGCAATTAGAAGATAAGCACAAAGCAAGAGTAAAATGAAATGATCTGTGTAAAAGCATACCCAGTAGCTAGGTTGGTTTAGTTTCAGACTAGCTGCATAAGTGCATGTGCTGACATAGAGGCTATAGGAAAATAATCCCTTAAAACAGTCTTGGAATACCCATGTGGAAGAATTTAAAAGCATGGGAATAGAAGGGGATTGTAGTCTACTACAAAATAGGCTCCATATTCGTTTTGCTGTTTATCTTATCATCTACTTCAGCTTTAATTCCTTCAAATTCATGATGGATTTGTATTTACACAGGTGCTGAACCTGTGTACCTACTGTAACCAGTACATAGAGTGACAATATTTGAACACCTCTGTTTTAGAACAGGTCACAAAACTTAAGCAACCATTTTATAACCCCAAGGTGTAGTTCTGCTAAAAGCTACTTAAGCAATATGGGTACTGTTTCTTCATTTTTCTTGTGATTAAGCCTAAGTCTACATTTTGGGGTTTTTGGAGGGGAGACTCATTAAGGCCAGTTTCTAAGAGATAAATTGCACTTGAAGCAAGCTGGAAACCAAAGACAGTAAGGGAGAAAACAAGTAGATTGTGGCAAATGTAGTCATGCTTTCTTCACAAGTTTGGGATATTAGCAGCAAGGGGAATGCTAAAGAGTTAAGACATGACAAGAGACATGTCACCCTTTATTTCTTTACAGTCCTTCTGTCTTATCACTAAGGTCTTGGGTAGATACTGAAGATGTTTAGAGCTCAGATTTGCTCTTTAAGCCAAGCAACTAATTTTAAAAGAATTCAGGGGTATCTGTTGTCCACAGAGGAAACTAGGACTCCAGCTGAATCATGCAGCTTTCAAACTGCTCAGTTCAGAGGGCATTACATCAAAGCCCAGCTATACCAGAAGCAGGAAGGCAAAGCAGTGCTCCCAGTCTCCTCAGGTTTACTCTAGCATGACAGTTTGGTGGTGGACTTGGCAGTCTTAGGTTTACAGCTGGACTCTAACTTAAAGGTATTTTCCAACCTAAATGATTCTATGACATTATCATTTTGTAGAACACTTTTTTGCCTGGCCCTGCCTTCCTCCCATCCCTTAGAGTTGGTTTAGATGTTTAGATTTTTAAGCAGATCCCATCTACACTAAAAAAAAGAGACTAAAGATTTTAAATTTCACTTTGAAGATAGTATTTTACAGTACATACAAAAATACTCTAGAAAAAACAACTTACAAGGTCACACTTACAAAGACACCAAATGATAAAGGAACTACGGTAGAGAAATAGCAAAATACTTGCTTTGTACAATCAGAATTTCTCCCCACCCCCCAAGAACCCTAATGCACTTAACTGGGTAAGCAGTGTTACCAGTTTACAGAACCAGACTCAAGACTGCTACAGGTTTTCATGTAAGCATTTAGAACAGCTCTCAGGGTTTATCTGAAAGCACTTTCTGCATGCAGCTTGCAGGTGGGCAGTAGTGTCAGGACAGCCTCAGCTGTTGCAATGTTTCAGTGCATCTTCAGCTGTGTGTTCAGACTTGGGCTTTGCTACCCAGGGACACAAAACACCTCAGAAGTCTCATGCTGGAGCAGTCTTGCAATAAAACAAAAAGATCAGAGGACACAGCATGGGACAAGCCTATCATGTCCATACCTTGGTAGCATCCTCTGCTGCATTTCCTTCAATACTGAAATCATTGATAGGCCTCCATGGGAGGCAATACCTGTGGAGTGCATGGCTCTGCAAGGCAGTGAGCCAAGGAAGCTGAGCACCATTGTGACAGATGCACAGGAGTGTGTGTGCCAAATGGGAAAAAAAATTGGAGATAAGAACAATACACACACATGAACTGGGCAAGCACAAAGGAGTACAAGCACATTCATACACACTTGAAAACAGAATGTGGTTGCAGTGACCAGTTAACCCTGCTGACATACATTCCCAATCCAAGCCACAGGACAGGTTGGTTTTTGTAGCTGTTTCAAACGCTGTTTCAGCTGGTAACAGTTTAAACTTTTTAAAAGCTAATAAAGGTAACTGTTACAAGCACATGCAATGAGTGGTTCAAAACGAAGCAAGCATCCAACAACTGTATAAAAATAAGACCACGATTTTAACTGGTCAGTTAGTGTTTGGCCACAGTAACCTTCTACCTTTGTTAGTACCTACAACACACATTCAGAATATGGACTGGTAACAAGTGATTATCCTCTTCACCTGGAGAGAAACCACTTACCCATTAAGGGTAAGTTTGATGGATCTTTTAATAATACGAATGCTATTGGTTGGAACAGGAGATGAAGAATCTGGCAGTTCTTTACTGGAAAGCCTCTATAACACACAAAGAGATGCCACAGAAAAAAAGAAAAAAGGAATTTTAAATTAATGAATGAATTAATTTTAAATTCATTAATTCAGAAGTAGCAGCAGATAAACCCTTTCCTAGCTGAATATAACATTCTTTATGCACCAAGCCAGAGTGGCCCACCCTGTTTTCAGAGAATTTTTTTCACTACACCCCTTGTTTAATTACCACCATATCCAGAGGAAGAGCATTTCCCCCCTCTGTACAATTCTTTTCTTGCATCAACAGAGACAATCATATTCCTGATGGGGGGGAAATTAGCTGGAAGGTGCTCAACAGCATAATGGAGGAAGCTACTATTTTCCTCAGATCCATGGATCAGAAAAACACAGTGTCTCTACTATCTGGATTACTTCCAGTGTTATAACCCTCAATTTTGCAACATTTTACATGACACAGAACAGTTAAAGTCACCTATAGACTTCAAAGCTCCCAAGCCTCATCACAGAAATCAGTATAAAAGTACGGATAACAGCACAAAAAAACCAAATCAGGACACAAGTGTTTGAGGGCATTAAAACATGTTTTTTCAAGTTCAAAAACTTGGAAACTCTGGCTTCACTTTTGTGAAGGTCATTGTTCACTTATTTAATTTGTTGGAAGCACAACAGGAAAAACCTTACCAAGCTTCAAACCACCAAGTTTAAGGGTACATAAATCTTTGTACATAAAAGGAAAATGCTCATTTTGCTTTACCTATGAATACAAAAGCACAATAAATACCTGTGATCTCGATGTGATCACTGGAATCTGCATGGATTTTCCATCAAGGACACCCTGAAAAAGCCAGAAGGAATTTGTTAGGTAGTGTTGCCAGGTTCATGACTGAGAGGCAGCAAGTTCTGGCAGCTAGGATACCTTAAATGCATTGACCTCCACCCCAGGGAGCGTAGGTTTAGGTATTCTAAAGCCCTAAAAACACACAGACCGTGGTTCAGCTTTTCAAACTTTACCAACAAGATCTCATCTTGATTTGAGGGTGTGGCCTCAAGAGTTCATGCTTCAGTAACAAGCTACATGAATAGCAAAGCTCTTTATCTTCCCTTTGAGAGGCCAAAGGCTTTAGTCTTTATAGTAGTTTTAGTTTACATCAGTGAATCGAGTGGTTTTAAAAAGAAAATAAAATACTATTTCAAGCATGGCAAGAAGTTAGACACTGCCACATTATCTAGTGGTAACATTTAAAAGATAAGTCATACAAGTGTAATATTTGGGAAATGAAGACTGAAATAAGCTAAACTAACAAGTGTATTTTTGTTTCCATCTGTAGATGTGCAGAGTATTTATGTGAGGTAGTCTAGGCACTAAACTATTTGACTTTTCAGTTAGTGCCCTGAGTAAAATCAGTTAAAAATTACATTTTTTGTAGCTCTCTTTTTCTCGTCTTGAGGGTATCCTCTTTCTGTGAAATCTGAGTCCCAGACGTTTAGCTGGAAGAACAAAACACAGACTCAAAACAATTGCTATGCTAAAGTATATTTGGGTACAGCTTCCAGTCAACACATTCAATGTCTTGGGGGCCATTCTTAAAAGAGTGTTTATACAAGTCCACCATCACCCCACAGGAATTTTAAGCCTCTCAAAAAGTCCTGCTACCCAAACTTTGAAATCTGTACTTGCAATACTCAATACTAAATAACAGTGCTACAGGTTGATTCTTTACAAGTGCCAAAATTGAGGGGTTTTTTCCCAGTTGCTCTTTGCCTGTACCTCAAATCAGAGGTCAAGCTACAAGAACAGCTATTTAAGGACATTTACATATAGCAATGAAACAACTCCAGCACTAATCTAACAGTTCCACAAAACCAAGATTTAACAAGCAACTCCACACTATCACTTCAGAAGCAGATGATCATTGAGTAGGCTGCTGATTTCTAAAGCAGCAACACTATCAATAGGCATTCAAAACATATCTGCCAGAAAGAGCAGCTCATACTTTTACAGTTCTAAGATTCACATCATCTTCATTTGGAGCCAATTTTCTGAATTAAGAACTGCTTCCAGATGAGACAGTTCATTCAGCAATTGGTCATTGCAGTGATAGACAAGTACAGCAGTATTCAGAGACCTTGGCACCAGGTGAGACGCGGTCACTAAGTGCCAGATCCTGGAAAAATGTTGTTTAACTGTTATACCTTATATTCAAGACAATTTCTCACATCTACATCCTAGTAAAACTAGTTATGCTTAAATTCATAGTCCCAGATCCTCTGGGGATGTATAAAAGCATTTCTTTCCAGTTATTTCATTTATTTTAGACCAGTAATTAACACTACTTCAAACCCTCCTTGGCCTAGCCCCTCTTCCTTGCCTTTTCTCCATCTATGGCTTTTTGGGGGCATTCTCCCGATGTAGGTGGACGAGATACTTTAGAGGTTGGTGAATAATGTTGTTTGGGTGAAGCACTCTTAGGATCCATGATCAGAGTCCCACTTAATTTAGGCTGTCCTTGCACAAAACACGTTCTGAGTTGGCAAACTGTGTTATATCCTGGAATAGTGCAACCCACTGCAGGTCCCGATGTTCTTAGTGCAACTGTAGCCTCCATTTCTGTAGGAGACACCTGGCTTTTAGAGTTTGGCCATGAAATGAAGAACTACATTCCACCTACCACTTCAAATACATACTTGGGTCAGTCACAGGAATGCAAAGTCCCTTAGACGTTGATGGCTCAGCTACACTGTTGGCACCACTACAACTCTGACATTCAACATTTCTATAAAAGTCAAACACTGGAGTTATAAAATGCTAGTTTGCAAAATACCGTAGATCTCATTTCCAGACAGTTCATGCAAGACAAACATTGACCTTCTTAGCTCATGGTCACAGCTCTATTAAACAACACAACCTCTCATGCAATGTAGCAAGAGATCATCTTTTTGCTGAGCTTCAGACCACAGATTTAAACTCAAGCATTTTCTTTAGTGAGTCTCTATGCACTGGTACATTTTCCCAGATTAGTTTACCCAGCACACTGTGCTGCTTTTAACCATTGTATCTTCCCTGCCCAGATGTGCACACTACTTTGTTTTTTTACTTTTTTCATGTGACTCCTACAGTACCAAACAGTCTGAACAGAGCAGGTATCACCCATTTGGTAGGACTGGGCAGTTACTCTCAAGGTTACATATTCTTCCTGTGCTGGAGTAGCTTAGGGATAAACAGACTTCCCAGGAAGTGACAGACACTTTTACTGTCTGAGTTCTCATACCACTCCACTAAGTCAGCAGCAGCTCTAGTGTTGCTGTGACCAAGATCAGTACTTCATTAGAACTTAACCTACTTGGCATCAATAGTATTTTTGTTAGAAAGAACAGTTACTTGCACATAAGGTACTCCAGCTTCAAGTTACACACTAACCTATGAAGATTTATATTCAAGACTAAATAATTTCCCTGGTATCAAGTTCTTCTTCACTCCTATATGTTCATGTACTTTTTATTTCTTCAAGGATTCCTTTAACCTGGTCTCCTACCATGTACCCAAAGGAAATTCCAACTTTGCTCTGAAGATCTTAGAGCCCTCTTCATGCTTATGATCCACATAGATTCAAACAAGAAATGCTGGACCTCATTTACATTGAGAGTCAGTTAAAAGTAGCTTCTCCACAGTTCTAAGGTTATGGCACTAACCTTTCTGTCTCTGCTGTAGAGATGTCCAACTTAGAGATCTTATTTAACGAAGAGCAATTAGAGGGTGTTCTGGAATCTCTGGTTTTGGACCCATCTGAACAGCTTTCACCTAAAGAAGACCTGTTGCACTGAAGTTCAGTACTACTTTGACTAATATCTGACACCTTTTGCTGAAACGACAGTTAAAAAAGAAAGTCTTCAAGGAGTTATTAAAGAAACAAAAAATGACCACAAGAGAAATTTTTGTTATACCTTCTTTCTTTTCTGTAAGGTTTCTGCTGGCAAAAATAAATGGAGGTTCTTTCTCTTCACATAAGTTGCCTCAATCTTCATACCTTCCTGTAGGATGTTGAGGGCACTGGCCTGCCTGTAAACTAACATCAGAGTGCTGTAGCTTAGTGGGGATCTTTGCATTAGGTACTTGTCAGAGTTACATATGGTTTCTCCAGAAACATGTCTGTCCAGCCCAAATGAAGAGTTCCCAGCCTAAGTGAACAAAAAATGCTGCCCCAAGCCCTCCCATATAGTTTCAAGAGGATGAATGTGACTTGTGATGCCCCTTTCACGTTCACTACAGGCCAGACACAACAGCTATTTATATATTTCAAATATGCACATCATAAATTCTGTCTGTCCGAGGAAGCAAGGCTGGATTTTAGGGACATCCAACCTAACAGACTCACTACAATTTAAACAGGCTTTCCTTAACTGCCTGCAGACAGCCTTTTATGCAACTGAAAAATGCTATAGCAGCACACCAGTTATTACAGAATTAAGTCACATTTAGATAAGCTTATCTAACTGGCCTATCACGAGCGTAACTGGAAAGTCAGCTTACTAACACACAGAGTGGGAATCAAGGCAAGGACATGCAACAAAAAGGCTTTCTACAGGAGACCAGAAGTGAAATAAAAGCACAAGCATGAACAGACACACCAACAGGGATTGTTCCTTCAAAGGAAAATCAGTAATGCTTCCATGTAAAAGGGAAATAAAGTTCACCGGACAAAAGCCCTCCAAAGAGCAAGCCTTCTATTCTAGAGTGCATCAACTTGAGATTAATCTTTGGCCTCTAAAATTATTCTCTCAAAGTCAAGGCACCTGATAACAGCTTTCTGGCACAGAACTACTGATATGCCACATCTGCCAAAAGATTTCACACGTCTGAAGGAACACCTTTTCTATTCCATTCTCTCTGGATGCAAACCCTTTATCCAACACAGAGTAAGCTGTGCTTCATTAAATTAAGAGCCATACTAAATTAACAGCCATACTAACATGTTTGTGCATAAAGGACTTACCATTAGTTCTAGCCTCTTAGCAGCACATAAATCTCATTAATATAATTTACATTTGCCACTGCCCACCTGGCCTGAAACTCAGACAAGAGTTTTGATGCATTTTTCTGCGTTTTTCTCATATCCCAAGCATGAGCTAAGAAGGTGGTCAGGTTTTACTGCATTTACTCATGTTGTCTGAGCAGGACAACACACAGCTCATGCTGGTACTGTGGATAAAGTCCAACAAACATTTAGAGGATTTCACTGTTTAGAACTTTGTCCAAACACTTGTCACTTCAGAAGAATAGCCTGATTTCCTTATTCTTTATGAAAGCTAGGCCTGAGCCTGACAGCAAACATGCACTTCTGAAAGGTACAGGAGCAGCCAGCTTGGGAAGAATTAAACAGATTGTGGGAAAGACACTGTCAAACAACTCCTCACCTCAACCCCCTTTATTCTAGTATTATCTAACAACACTTGCAGTATTAATTTATTTCTACATTTATCAAAAGTAGGAGCAGAACATGAACACTAAAATTTACATGCAAGACTGCACATAATTACAATGTGACAACCCAGTAACTTTCACAGTTCTGGGATCATTTCATACACAAACTGTTGTCTTGGAAAACTACCATCAACAGGCATTAGCAACTCATTTTAGAGCTTGACACAGTCAATTCTCGCTTGCAAAGTTCAGCAGCTGACTGCTTTTTGACAAGTATAGCTACCCTCAGCAAATGGGCATCTCTGGGTTTCACAGCTGACTGTCTCCTTCAGAAAATGCAGTTCCTTTGAGTGTTTACACTATGATCTGCAGAACTGTTATTTCACATATGGCACATGGTGTATGACTGTAACACGCTTTTGTCTCAAGATGGCCTCACTCTGACAAAGTGTCAACACAAAACGTGTTTTTAAAGCTCATCTTTTCTATGTTGCAATCTACAGGGATATCTAATAACAGAAGAAAGCACACATTCACTTTGTGAAGCAACTTCCACTAGAATAAAAGGAATTAAACCATACAAATCTAGAGCAAAAATAGAGGCTTACCTGTATCTGTGAATGACTGTATCCCTTGTGTTAGATCAACGTTAGTCGTCACTGCACTTTCTGCTTTCTTAAATACAAGCCCAAGAAACCACATTGATACAAATCTACTCCTAAAAAAGACAGAGTCACAAAGCTGATTTAGGCACAGGTGTCAGTTATTTGGATTCTAGTACACTTTAGCTGTATGCAGCAGCTGAAGATTAGAGCCAGCCCAGACTAAAGCTCTCAGTATTTTGCCCTGAAGTTCTCCCTTTTTCAAAAAGATGTTATGTGCTCAGGACCCAGATACATACTGAACATCTCTCACCAATGAGCTGAAGGAAATGAACATACACAGGCTGCAACACATTGGCCAAACTGTACTTCAGAAAAGTAACCAAACTCACTGTTTATAGACCTCTTCGTTGCCAGGGAAAGACTGTGGCTGTACATGTGCAATAGTTACAAATTCATTCCTTTCCAAGTTTCCAACCAGCACACGAATTTTAGACTCGACGAGGCCAATCCTAATAAAAACAAGAGGTATTTATTCATTTTTCACTGTATCCAGTACATCATTAGATGTCATTTTGTAATATGTTGTTAACCAATCAATGTTTCATACAGCAGAGCAGACACTAGACCTTTATATCACACATACCAAATTGAGATGTTTCCAGTGACACTTGAGCTTTTTTTTTTATAAAGACAGAGATAAGCAAGTTTTCCATGCACTCTTAACAGTTCAGATACAACACTTCCACCTGGTTGATGAAAATAATTCCACCTATGATGAAAATAACAAGCAGCAGATCCCAGCACCTCTGGGGTGCAGCAGAACTCCTTTTTACCACAAGGATCAAGGAGAAGAGTGATCTCAAAAAGGCTCAAGCACAACTATTCAATTACACCCAAGTAAAGATGCAATTCTTCCTGCAGACTGATCAGTGAAGATGGAAAAATAGTAATTTTAATAAGCAAATTATTTAGTTAACAGTCTCATCAGCAACTTACCCCAAAAAAATGAATCAGGACCATGAGGGCTTTAATGTCAATAAAGTACTGGCATTTTATCCTTTTATCTAAAACTCTAACCTTGAAAGCAGTCAGAAATCTGTATGTTCTTCAAAAGCATCTTACATTGATGGATAACAGTAGTGCTATCTATTCTCAAACCCATTCAAGAATTGCTGAACAAAACTTTTTCTTATAATAAACAGAAACAACTTTATGTTCTGCTTCATTACTTTTCCCAAATGCAAAGCTGGGAAATTTGCCTCCATTTCTGCCACTGCAAAAACAGCAGCTCTTACCAGAGGCAGACTTTCCCTTGTCTTTCTCATGAGATACAATAAGCTTTGTTCACGTGAAACATTTCAGATTACAAATTATGTGGCCCCCTGCCCATACACCTTGTTGTACACAGCTGTGACTGATACCAAGCTGTAGCTGAAAAGACTTCTAAGTGAATAAATTAGTAAGTTCATATAAAAGGTATTACTTTGCAGAGCTATTTGTAAACATTAAGCTATCTTTTAGAGATAGCACAACAATTATCTGATTTATAACACAAGCCAAACTTTGGAGTAAAACTAAGGTTCCCTCAGAACAGGGGTCTGTCACAGAGAGGTGTTCTGCTTGCTTGAGCAAAGCAAGCAAAATACTTTCTTAGCAAAGAAAACCACTGGAAAGTCAATAAACACATTACAGTGCCTTAATTCCTCCCTGTTTCCCCTTATTTCAAAATTCACAGTGAGTCAGCACAGTCCCAGAGGTTAAACAAGCCATGACTGGCATATCTCGCTTCATTGAAGGAAAGTAGGTCTGGAACAGGCTGACTACATGACTAGCACTGAGTGTAATCTAGCCCTTAATTAAATATTACAGTCAAACTATTTCTGAAACCAAATCTAAGGCTCTAGAATAGTGGTCTTCAAAGCAAGGAGGGAAGGGGGTGTATATATATCATGCCTAATTGCATAGTTAAATATTTCATTTGTTAATACAATTAGTAAAAATATAATGAAACATTGAACTGAGTTTCAGTTATGCACTGGACCCACATTTAAAGCAAGACTTACCAGTTTAAGTGATGCTCCTCTGTAAAGGCACTGGCAGTCAGCACAATGTAATGTCTAGAATTAAGGAAAATGAACACACTAGCTCAGGACTTTATTCTACATTCTAAATATCAGATTTTTTTTTTGGCAAGAAAAATGGTGTCAGCGGCATAAGACAGTTTTTCCTACCTTCCCTATGCTTATACTTACCAAAATTTAGATGACTACCTACAGTTTCTTTTAAAAAGCTCCAAACTGAAACACATCAATACAATTTTCTATTTAGACCCCATGTTAAAACTCACTATGCTAACCACTAAGTAAATAATTTCAGATTTAGACAACAAATTTCATACATACTTGTACTTCTGAAAGAAGTTCAGGGGTTCAAAGAGCTTTGACCAGTCTGATTTTCCTTTGAGAATCTCATCTGTAACTTCAAGACCTACAAACATGGTTGAAAGTCTTATTACCAGTTTGGTTTTAATATTACCATGATACAAACTTTACAGTAATTGACAGAACAAAAAGCAGGAATTCCCTTGGCACAATGACCTACAACAGTTCATTGTCAAATTGGTCCCTTACTGACATTATGCATTTCCCAGAGACCTCATGCTACCTAGAAAACCTCACTGAACAAAACTAATTTGGATAATGTGGTTTCATACAGCAAGAATGACACTGCTTAATGAGTTAATGAGCACAGGAAGAAGTTTACCACGCTGGAACTCCTCCACCATGACTGCCCTTGTTGACAGGGACACGTTGTACGTGGAGTTCTGCTGCGGATAGGCTGGGGTGATGATGGGCATCACGTGGTAGCGGTCTGATGGGTTCACCTACGAGGTCACAACCATCTTGTTTAGCACCAGATCAGGTCAGAAGAAAGTTTAAAGGCTTCTGAATTCAATGGCTACCTACCCTAGGGTCCCACACTGGTAAATTAAGAAAGCTCTCTTCAAGTCGTTTCAGCAATACCGGCTTTGGCCAATCCCTACAGAAGAAAAGCCAGGAATTTTGTATCCATTTTAAGCTCTGCTGTGTAATTCAGGGCTGAATGGAATGTTGTGGATGTAAATCTTGACATAAATAACCACAAGTGTTGCTTTTTTATGCAAATTAAAATAAACAACAGCTCTTACCATTTTGAAAAGATCAAGAAGAACTTGTTAACAAGAGTAGAGGCCAAAGCATTCGGATAGAGCTGACATATTCTTGCTACTAGCATTGCCCAGGAAACTCCACCAAGAAATCCCATGATGTTGGAGTAAACACCACGTCCTAGAATGGATACCATGCAGTTAGTCTGTAATCTTCCACATTTATAGCACCAGCTGCACAATGCATAGAATAATTAATATATTTCAGCCTCGATGCCATTTACTTTTGCTAAAATTGCTGGTTCTCACAGTGATGAGAAAAAGAATCATTATGACACTACTTCCCACAATATTGCTACTGTAAAATTTGCTGGTGCTGCTACACCTACTGTTTCACTCCAAAAGGTCTGCCTTCCTTCTAGTACTCTCTCTAGCCACATGGGCAAATGCTACTTTCTTATTCCTTTCATACTTGACTGGGAATTTTTAATCATTCGTAGTGAGGTTCCTGACAAGCAATGCAGCACCCTGCATCCCCATTAAAAAACACATGGAATTTACCACATGGACAGACCCCGAATGGAAACTAAAAAAGGGGTTTTAATTGAAGAGCTGCCATTTAAACAGCAATCCAAAGCTGAGGTACATCCAACAGCCAGCATGAGGTGCCTCTGAAAATTTGAAGATCACAAACAATCACATCACTCACGTTTTGCCCACAGTTTCACTGCACGGAGCGTGAGCCGGAAGTTCTCTAGATTTGGCACCAGACGCAGGATTTCATCTGTAACCCTGCTGCCTGCAAGACAAAAGTTGAAGCACAGAAGTTCCTAATAACAGTTACAAGACAGGGTTTGCTATATGGGATCAGTATCTTACAGTCCATAGTTCAAGTCTAGGAAAACAACTTTGGATTACTTGCTTTGTATCACCTTACAAATTATAGATTACACATAACATTAGGTATCACTTCAGGTAACTGGTGCCCTTAGCTTCTTCACAGTTTAGACTACAATTAATTTTTAATAAGGCCTTTTTACACGAAGTTTCATAATTAATCAGAACACAAGAAGCTCCACCTCAACATGAAGAACTTCTTTGCACAGAAGGGTGGCAGGGCACTGAACAGCTGCCCAGGGAGGTCGTGCTATCACCCTGTCGGGAGAGATTCAAACCAAACCTGGACACATTCCTGTGTCACCTACTCCAGGTGACCCTGCCTTGGCTGGGAGGTTGGACTGGATGGTCTCCAGAGGTCCCTTCCAGCCTTAACTGTTCTGTGATTCCAAAAGCCAGGTTTCTGTTGACAGCCAAAGCCATTAACACACTCCATGTTAAACAATGAGCAAGTCAGACTTCAGGTATTTTAATTACTTTTTTAAAATTAACTACTTTCTTTATCATTCATACATTCTTTATCAAGTGCCCTACTTAGTCACCTGCATTTCTGGGGCAAACTGGAGCACTGCTCACAAACCAATCAAACAGACATGAAATACAAGTCTATGTAAACACACAACTCCTTGAAACATATAAATTGAGGCCGCCTGGTCTCCTCCTCAGAATTCAAGTACACATGAGACCAATTTCTGTGTCTTGCACAGCTATGTGGGTTGTGTAATGTGCATTCTAATGCAATTTCAGGAACACTTTGTTTTTAGAGGTGTGTGGAACATGCTTACCATTTAAGCTCCGTATGCATCTGATATCCAGGCTTTTGAGGCACGAATCATCTCGGAGATCGAGATCATCGGAAACAGTCGGCAAAGACAGCTTTGCAAACACGAGATCAATCTTCAAGAGAAAAAAGTTTCAACCATGACTTACAATGCAGCACTGTGTGCAAACAGAACACTACCAAGGGACACTCAGTCATCTCTAACAGGAGTGGCTAACATTCATATTTAGAATTGTGTGACTACAGATCAATATTTATTTGCTAGAAAACAAGAAAATTGTTATAAGTACCCTACTTATTTACAAAACTACGTTTTTTTTCTAAGCTTAGAAAAGAAATTAGGTTTTTTTGAAAGTTGGAAAGATTACCCTAAACTTAGAATTCCTATTAAAAGGAAATTTTAAATTAACAATAGAATTAAGACACAAATTCAAATCACCTCAACTACACTTCAACAAATGAGAAAGCATTTCCTTTACACTGTAAAGGCTCAAACATCCGGTTTGCAGTATAGTATGAGGCAAGAAAATTGTTCTGTAAATGTCTGTACCAGGTAAAGGCCACAAGGAGGTCACTGAATAAGTGTCTTCGTGATAGTAATACCAAGCAGTAACTTACTTAGCTATTACAGCAAGTAGGTATTTATTCACTTTATGAAATGTATTCAAGATACAAGGATTCTTGCAGCTCACAAACTGAGGCAGGAGTCAAATGTTTACTTTGACTTTTCATTTTCCATGTTGTGTGCCTCACAAGCACTTCATTTTTGATTTGTAACAAAACATTAAGCCTGCTCAGGCCACTTCAGTGGTGAACTACAACATAAACACCCCTCTGCAGCAGGGAGCTCTTGGCAGAGCTCAGGGAGGTAGCAAGGACACTGCCTCTACTCCCACTCTGCACATCCTTGTGAGATAAATGCTGTCCCAGCAGGCTACTCTGCTCTGCAGCACAGGTTTAAAGAGATGTCCCTGATGTTCCCAAGCCTGCCAGGATACCTAGGGGCTTATTTTCCTGTAAGATCCCATTTTACTCTGTCCTTTCTGGGATAAGTTATGGTCAGGCTGTTTTATTAGAGTTTCCTAAATACTAATACCTAATGTACCAATAACCTCTGCATGATCATAGGTCCCTGAAAAAGTTTTCCTACTCCACAGCAAGAAAAAAAATACAAATAAAAATTAAAATTCTTACCTCAATGCCATCAAACTCAAATTTGATAACTGGTACATATGCATCCTCAATGGCCTGCAAAGGAGAGGATGTCTGTAATAAAATACCCTTTTGCTACTTCAACATTTTTCCTACACTATGGTAAAACACAGAACTTAGACTAAACTACTCAACATAAAAACTGAGTTGTTTCCAAAGACAAAAATTTGCTGATAACCCTCAGGCAGGATAGCCCTGTTATGGTACTAATACTAGATTTTATTGAAAACTTCTCCAGGCAAGAGATTCAGAGGCTGACCATGTAACAGAGAGCTGGTGCACAAAACACCATCAGTATCAGTGGTTGTAAGCCCCTTACTACATCCAAGATGAAAGCACAGCCTCCAGGGACAACCTTGCTTTTTGGTACAGCTGACTCATTCCCAAGCCACAGGGAGGGGAGAGGGACCACAGAAACTCTGTGATGTCCTTGCCTGGAGGAAAGGAACCCACAGCTGGACATCAACATTTTCATGCTGCATAAAGCAGTATTTCAGAAGGGGCTGAAAAACTATTTAATTTTGCCTTGTAAGACATTCACTACCAATACAATGAATATTCTTATTGCAAAATTTACACACTATATCAAGCAGAGAGTTTACTCACTCTTAGATTTTTTACTTCCTCTTGGTTTTTCAGTTTTTCAAAGAATGACTGAAAAAAATCTGACCTTTCCACGTGACTGGGAGCAACACAAAGGGCATCTATGTCAGAACCTGCAAAGAGATTCCATTCCTCCTGTCATTGCTGAAAGTCACTTTCCAACATCACAACTATGACCAGACACTGAAAGTACTACCTTTGGTGTGTACTCCAAGCCTGTAGGAACCAAATGTAAATATTTTGCCACCAACATGTTCTGTTATTGAAGGGGGAAGATTCTGTGGGTAGAAGAGAGAGTTTAAGATGCATATTGTCCCATGTGCAAGTTAACTACCATGTAAGTTATTTAAGAAGCCTATAACAGCCTCCATAAACATAAAAATGTCTTGTCACTCCCATACAGGGATTTTAGTTTAATGGACTGACACTGTTTTTCTGAAATAAGTTGAGCTTGCAGCTCAAAAAAAAAATTACAGGTGATGTAGTAGTACTTTTATTAATTTATACAAATTAAGACCTATTATTAGCCTTCCCTGCAGCAGAGGCATATAAATTAACACAACCTAAGAGCCATTCAAAAGGCATGTCTAGTGTAATAATTTCAAACTAGATTGAGTGCCGTAGGCTGTTTGGGGCAAGACTAGTGCCAATTTACCATCTTTCTCATCCACAATGCCTTGTTTCGGCTTTGTTAGGAGCTGCAAGTCAACTGATTGAGCCAATTCAGGAATTTATTTGGTGCCCCAAAGACTTTGAGATATTGATCTTGAAGTATCTTTTATAACTTTTTTCAATAGCAGTTACTACAGCTCTACTTGATACTCAAGAAGTTAGAAGCTGAACTTTAGCATAAATCCCAGTAGCCTAGCCTTTCAATCAAAAGGCTTCAGTGTTTTGATAAAAACATTAAAAACATTCTTACCTTGCTCTCAGCAAGTTCTGAAATCCATTCTTTGACAAAGTTATTCAGTTTACCAAGAACAGTTGTCCTGTAAAGAAAGCTCATCCTCAGTTTGCTTTAAAAAAACCAAACAAACCAAAAACTCCAAGAGATTAACAAATTTCAGTCTTGTTATACCTGTGATACAGTTCTTCCTGATCCTCAAACACCCCAAATGGCTTCATTTCTTCAATCAGCTGCTGAGTATGAGTGTGGTCTCTATCATTAGGAAGAGCCAAGCTAATTGGAGAGGTAAGTCCATAGTGCCCTTGAGGCTGGTTCAGCTGCCTGGAAGTACTGGGAGAAAATAAAGGAGTGAGTACATAAAAGAAAAAAATCTTACTGAAAAACACCCTTTAGCTTTACAGTTTACAAACTGAGAAGGGAATCCTGCTTATGATTTTTAGATGACTTGACCTCAGCTGAAACCAGGAGAGAGAGAAAGGACTGGGACAGGAGGTAAGAGTGGTGCTTAATGCATCAAGGGTGTCTACAAAAACACCAGTAGCAAAACGGGGAGACACCCCAAAAGGTCTGCACAGCTCATCATGCTTGTCAGGGTCCAGACACACCCATAAGGCTCAAGGGATTAACTGTGCCATTATTCAAACTGGGTATTCTCCTCCTCCACATATGGACAACTTCAAAGATTAGCTGGGTTAGTCAAGAGATGTTTGTACCTGTTTAAGGTACCTGACTCAATTTGGCTGGAACAAGATTAGGAAATGCTCAAAGGCCAGCTTCACCACTTGATTTAAAAACAGACATCTTATTACACAGCTCCTTATTTCTAATTGTTGCCTTTACTCATCCATTGAGGGAAAAGACGTTTTCCTCTCTTAAAATGTATCTCTATCCAACTACTCACATAGCTGGCAGTCACCTAGTGGGTTTTTCCCACCCACACATTTCCTCTCTCCTAGCCCATTTGTCAAGCTTTCCTCTGTGTTTTCCAAAAAACTGGGTGCAGGTATTAGGACTGTAGTGCTATCAACTGGTGTCCCCAGTCAGAACAGCTGTTGGCTTGCAAGTGTAACTAGGCCTTGACCTAATTTGTCTTGTTTATAGACATTGACAATTTCCACTTCATAAATAAAAATATTCATAATGAATATTTTCCTTCTTATGATATCATTTTCATAACAAACACAGGAGAAAAGCCTGTACTTAATTACTGTGCATTTCAACTAAATGAAAACACCTACAGCAGCAACTGCTTCTATGTTTTATGCATTATATGCATTGTACAACTTGGGCTTCATAGTTCACACACAAAAAAAAATAATTTAGACTACACCAGCATTTAATGTCTTTGCAGGGTACAAAAAGGCACCACCTGCCTTGTATTGCCTCATTTTCCCTACAGATAACACAGAGATTGATGTAAAGGACAAGAACAATTAGATAAACTTAATATTATTAATACCAAATATATTTATTATTAACTTGATATTATTCATATTGAAGTATTCTAGGCAATAGTCGATGTTTTCCAGTTGCTTACACATATTACTGATAGTTTGACCACACAACTTAAAAGCTGAGGAAAAGAGCACTTGGAAAGTTTCCCTGAGTGGCTTACACCCCATAAAATTTGTTGCCCTTTTAGAACGAAAAATAAATAAAATCTTACTCTGCTCCCATATATAACTAAGGGATCTTATGCATTTTAACACGCATGGCACACTACCTAGTCACCCTTCAGCCTTTTGTTTAAACAAGATGCCTATTTTAACATTTTGCCAAATCTTACTACAAGTTGTGCATCACAGTGAACACCTCCAACATCAGCCTGTTCAGATGGATCCCACTTTTACTCAAAAAGCCAACCTAAGCGCATTTATTCCGGGTTTTGTCCCCTATTTACAGCTTCCCAAAGCTGCAAGGCGTGTCTCCCACACACCCCGGGAGTCGGAGGGTAAATTCACACCATGGCTCAGGGCGCTGCCTTCAGCCATCGGTGCGGGGTGGAACGACCGCAGCTCAGCTCCTGAGCCACCAAAATCACCAGCGGAAACCAGGAGAAACAAGGAACCAGGAAAAACCCCACCACCTGGGACCTTCCACGAAGGGAGCCCAATTCCACCCTTCACCGCTGCCGCACCAGCTCATGCTGCGCGGAGCCCGCGGGCAGCTGCTGCCAGGTCAAGTCTCCCTGTCCCCGAGGCTCAGACCGAGTCACTCCTCCGCAGGGCTCCGCAGAACGCGCGG
>VZRZ01006992.1:327620-368438 GCA_013398175.1 Climacteris rufus
CCCCCCCCCGCGAAAATAAGGGTCTCCTGTTGTTTGCCATTCATTTATTCTAACATTAGTTATTTATTTCTAATGAATAACTGCTGTATTTGCCCACTTAATTTCTACAGTTTTATGTGTAGCAGCAACTGAACCATGTCATGTTTCAGTGTGTCGAGTTGGGGGACAGTTTGTTTTGAGGTAGTGCTTTTCTCTTCTGTGTTACATTAACTTTAAAATGTTTTTGTGTAGCGCCTGGGTTACAGAAATGCCTGAAAGCTAATTATAATTATAATAATTGTAGTTGGGGTTTTTTCTTCGTGGGTTTCTATGTCTTCCAGATAGCATAACTAAAGTGATATGGAGTGGATATTTGGATTTGTTTGCTTTGTTTTTTAAATTGCTGGTATGTTGTCAAGGAGTAAATATCCTTTTGTCTAGTAAAAATGAGGTGATATCTGAGTACTTTTAATCTGTTAGATGATATTACTGACTTTATGGACGGGGGCTTTACAAACACGTAGGCTGTGCGTTTTCATATGTTCTGGTCTGTATATATTAATCTAATCTGGGTGTTTTATAAAGTACTTGTGGGAGGTCATGTGTTTGATAGACTTGTGAAGTTCAACAGTGTACTTATTTCTGGCTTAAAGAAGCTGTTTATGGCTTTATAGATGTTGTTTCTTATCCCTTTTCCACTCTGTTCTCTTCAGCTGCTGCCCTTGTATTCCATAGGGAATATTTGCTTGTAAATGTCTGTTCCTTTCTCAGTAGAAAGTACTCATCTTGTCCATTTCCCCCCCCCTTTACAAACTGTTCTTTTCTATCCCACATGGGCTAACCACCTCTCTGCAGCGTGCACAATCCCTCTAAGTTGTTTTAGGCTAATCTTTTCAATTTAAGTCTTCTTGGTGCCAATTTTAGGCTAGAGAAGTCATTTCAAGTGCTTGATCATGTGCCAATTTAGACTGGTCTAACTTAGGCTGGCCCGTTTCTTCTCTCCCAAGGAGTCTGTGCTGAACTGGTGCTGAGCCAGATCCATTTGCTATTTGTCCAAATCCATGCTCCAGAATGCTTCTGTTGGTGCAGGGGAGAAGCAGAACCACCCAGGCTGTTGTGGAAATGCAGTTCTGTGTGATGGGAAATCTCTCCAGTTGGGTGTGGACACCTGCCTGTCATACCTGTACACCAGCACACCTGTAAACGTGTAAATGAATGTGAGTTCTTGTCAAGGACTTCAAATTTTTTTTTTTTGTTAGAGACAGAATTTGAAGGTTTTCTTATGGGGATGAACACAACAATTGGCTTTATAGGATCAACCCTTATCCCTAGAGAGTTGCACATTAATATTATCACAGTCAAATACTTCCAGGATGCCTGTGTAACCATGAACAGCAAATGGAAAAGTTGTGATATTTTACTGTTTTCCTAGTTTTATAGCATTTTATCAGATGAATTGTGTTGTAATCCATAAACAAAGACGTATTTGTTCAGAAATGTTTTGATACTATTTTATTTGGTAAAGTGCTTCGTGATTCTTATAACATTTAAATGTTATAACATTTTAATGATGGAAGAAGGGTGAGACTTGAAACAGATTTCTAAAGGCAGCTCTGGAGGGATTTGAGGTTTATGTATGGAAAGTTACATACCAACTACTGCACCTGAACCTGACTGAGAGGGAGACTGCTGCAGAGAAAATATTTATGTGGTATTAAAATATTATCCACATCACAGAAATTTATCAGAAAAAATAGTTTATTCAACCTTTCTATTTATGCAGAGGATCTTATCTGTGTAATGTACTATATTTCACTAGAGAGATTTTGTCAGCAATAATTTGTATATATACATGTAAGCTCTGATGAATATCAGCTAAAATATGAAATTCAATTCTGGAAAGCTGCGTCTTTGTAATGAATGTTCCAAAAAATCACTAATCTATCACGTTATGTGGAAGATCTGTGTTGAGAGATAACGCTGAACAGCAAAAGGTGGGGTTACTTAAGACAGATTTCAGATGGATGGATTTAAACAAGTGGTGGCTGGGGGGGTTGTGTATTTGGCGTGAAGTTGCTTTTTTCCTTTATTTTCTTTATTGCCACTGGTGATGAGCCAGCAAAATGGAACCTCTGCTTTGCTTTCCCAGGGAAGTTTTGAGTGCTGGAGCCCTTGATGTGAAATTAGTGGCAGCTCTTCCCCGGCCCACCAGCAGCAAAGGCTGCCCTGGCCTTGCAAATGTCCCCGGGAGATGGACGGGTCACTCCCTGCTTTCACTTCACACTGAAGCCGAGATTAATGCCGGTGTTAGCAGCTCTAAAACAGGTTAGTTAATGGGAACTAACTGTGAGCTCACTGAAGCAGCACTAATCTCACTGAAGTGTCTGGCTTTGATCAGCTCATTCTCTCTCAGCAGGCCGAAAAATAGCCACAGGACAGGAGTGCTTCGTTTACAATCACGTTAATTTTGCTTTAGGTTTGTCTTTAGCTGTTGGAGATTAATGAATCAAAAGGGTGTTTAAATTTGCAACCAGTTCTCTCCTAATCACTTGGCAGTGTTATTTCTGGCTGTTTTCTGCTTTGATTACCTGAGCCAGTCATCTAAAGGACGCTGCTGTTCTGCTATCTGATAGTGGGGTACAGCCTTAAATGTCTGGGAACCAGGAAGATGGTAGAGGAGGGTGTTGAGGATTTTTTTTGCTTTTCTAGCTATGTATTTGTTGCAAATCCATTTGTGTCCAAATCCACTCTCTCTCTTTCTTCTTGACTAATTTTTGCTCATAAACCAGTAATTTTTTATTCCACCAGCATGCATCAGGTGTGGGGACAGTGTATTTGGGATATTCATTTATGGGGAAGTACACATGGGAAAGTTCAACAGGAGCAAAAGGTCTGCTTACCAAGGTCTAAGGATGCCAGCATTTGGATGCAGCTGGCATTGAGAATTGTAGGTTTCTTCAGTTTCCTGGGGTTTCACTCTAAGGGCAAACCTTGTGTGGTGAAGTATTTGCATCTCCTATAGACAGCCTCGGTACTGTGGTTCTGTAAAGATTCCGTTTGAACTCTGGTACCTTCCAAAGCTGTTATGTGCATAAAATTCCTTGCCATTTCAGTTTTCCTTTAATGTGCTTCCTTTTGGGGAGGAAACTTGAGTGAAAAGTGCACTTGTAATTTAAGATTATTCCTCTATAACAAGAACAGTGATCTCTACTAGCTACACCTGAAGAAGGAGAAGAAAAAAATCTTATGTGATAGGTAAGAGTTCAGAAAGTCTCAGAGTTGCCAGGAAGGTATTGCCCAAATTTAATAGCATATGGCTCCTGTAGTTTTTTCTTTAGCATACTACCTTTATTTTACAGGACTATTGAAGGGGTGTAACTTGTTATTGTTGAAAAAGTGTTTTCTCTGACCTGAATGGAAGTTTCTACAGATGAACATCTTTATGAAGAGCTTTATATAGAGAGCAGACAAAGGTATTTTTTTTACTTGATCTAGGAAGAGAACAAACCTGTTTGATGTTTGCATTTTTCTTTACCTCTGTGACGGGGACCCAAGTCGTTGGCCAGCTGATGGTGTGTGACACTGGTATTGTTCCAGTTCCATTATAGTTTGGACGTGGCTGTGAGCCTGTTTTTGAGCATTAAAGCCTGATGCTAATACCCCTGATGCACTCTCTCTTATCATGTAGAGGAGTCTTCTTTGTCATGAATTCATTAGTTTCATGCAGAGATCGTATATAATTCTGATTGCTGCTTGCAGGGAAACTTTAAAGAGGGGAATGGATACTGATAATTACTGAAACACCTCAATTCTATGTGTGAATGGGGAGAAATTTTCATATCCATTAACCTTGTAGCAAAACCCTGTTGAAGGTTTTTTCCCCTCACCTCTTTACGTGATGGTGTTATGTTCAACTTCATGCAGAAACAGGAAAAGAGGACATCACCAGATCTCAGCTTTTTAGAGGGTTTTGCGATTTTTGGCACTTTTATCCAGCCTGGTGCATTGTTCACAGGGCTTCTTTGTTGTAGTTGGTGGAGTAAACCACAGATAATTTCTTTTTGAACAGTTGTCTTGTCAGGGAATTTATGTGGCAAGGTAAGCGTAGAAGTGATGCTGACTTTC
This sequence comes from Climacteris rufus, assembly GCA_013398175.1. NCBI lineage: Eukaryota > Metazoa > Chordata > Aves > Passeriformes > Climacteridae > Climacteris > Climacteris rufus. The sequence continues at coordinate 331,725 of VZRZ01006992.1, forward strand.
TTATAAATAAGGCTTTAAAAAACCAAAAATTAACTTGAAAATGAGTTAAAGCAAAGAAAAGTGACAAGTAATGGGCTGAAAATTAGGAAAAAGCAAGAAGAACATGGTAATAACTTTGTTCCAGAATTATGTCGTTTATGTGAGCATCCTTTAGGACTTCTTGCATGTGTGTGTGCACATGTGGATATGCATATTCAATTACTTCTGCCCTGATGACTGGCAAACAGACATAGGACAATATCAATATTCCATACAAATATGCAAGTGCTTCCAGATCAAATTTTTAACACCTGTATTCTGTATTCTCTCAGCTACAGGTAAAATTTGAGTGAGAGACTAGAAAGCAAGAGACAAATAAGTGAACAGTGGAATAGATGTGCATAATGTTCATGAAAACTGCTTTTAAATAAGGCACTCCAAGGACTGCCACAGGAATACAGTTGTGGGAAACACTGAAATGTTTTGAGCTATTGAATACAGCATTCTTTCTTGGGTACATTGACTCTACTAAAATACAAAGGACTTCTAGTTGGTATAAATAGAACTTATTCCTGGTTTTAGTTTTCTTCATGCTGTATGAAAAGAAGAAAATGGTATTTGTGCAGATAAGCTCCCAGTGTACGTGAGCTCACAAATTCTTACTGGTTATCTAGCAGTCACACTGTTTTATTGTGCTTTTATCCACCTGGTTTCTCTTAAATAATGTGTATTTGGTCCTTTTTCTATTAAAAAAAAATCACTTGAGTCTGAAAGTTTCTTTTTTTTTTGCTTGCTGTTGGAAGCAATGGAATAAAGATGAGGTGTTCACAGGGAAGATTGATGTAAAGATTTCATATGCACTGGTTTATTGTTTTCTGAGATTTTTGAAAATTGATTCACCAGGAATTTGTTGCCCAATAAGTTTCCCATCTTTGAAGCGCTCTGTTTTCCCTGAGGAGCTCTTATTTAACGGATGTTAACTAGATTTAGTTTCTGGGATGGCTCAGCTCACTCTTCAAAGAGAAGTCTCTAGGTGTTCTTTGCTATTTTGTACAGGAGTATTTAATTATTGTGGATATTTAAGAAATAATGCTATCTTGTGCAAGGTTGCTTTTAAATATGGTCTCATCTGCCAGACTTTGAGACTATTTTACCATAATGTGAAAACGGACAAGTGTGATCTTGGAATCACACTTTAATCTTTGTAAAGTGCTGGTTGTTTGCATGGGTGATACATCAAAGTAAAGCTAAGAAATAGTTACACAGCTAAAATCATACACATCTTGATAAATAAAATCGTTTTGGTCACATCAACATAGCCACAAAAATAGTGTGACATGTGGATTGCTGAATACTTGGCAGGGGTAAGAAATATTCAGTCACAACTGTTGGGAAGTGGAGGGAATAACTGGTTTTGTGTGTCTGTGAATTTTCCAGGTAGTCCAGATCTGTGCAAGTATCATTTTTTTTAAGCTCTGAAGCTCAGGGCTGAGAACTTCTAGCAATGGAATTACATCTTGCTGCGTGAGACTTTTCTTCATTGTGACATCCACATGAGTGCAGCTGCATCTGTGCATTGTCTGGTTTTGCTTAAGGATTTCCTTCAATGCCCACAAACTCTTGAGGCAAAAAACCAGGAAGTAAAATGAATTTTTTGAAGCATAACTAAAGCAATGAGGCATTTAGGTGTTTATGTGGTATGTGTTCTCCACCCCTGGTTAGTCACGGCTGCAGAAGAACCTACTTGCCAAATACTTGATTCATAACTATGCTGGGCAAATCTTGTTATCATGGAATAGTATGAGGTAGAATGTAAATTCTGAGTGAAGGTCTCTCCTAAAGGCTGGGTCTAAAGTGATAACAGACACAGGTCTGGAGCTGTCACCCTGCAGCTCAGCATCTTCTTGTTTATTTTTATTCATGCAGAAATCATCTGTATTTTTCACTGGGCAAGAAACATGCATAGACTGCCCTACCTCTTTCCTGGGACTGTAACTTTATAAATTGATTTTTTTTTTTTCCTTTAGACTACATGTGGATTCATTTCATTTATCCTTTCATGTACCCCATCAATGAAGCACGTAGGAAGATAAAAGTATTAATTACCTTCAACTACTAAGACTGAGAATAAATAGGTTTTCATATTGCTAGTTCATACTGTACTATAATTAACAGCATCCAAGAGTGCAGAACTTGAAACAGATTAGAAAAGAAACCTCAGTGCTGTTCAGCTTTTACCTTCAGCCCTGCAGCTTTCCAAAAAGTATACAGTAGATTTTCAGTCTAGTGGATATTTCTTAGCTGGCAACAGATAAAAGCCTTAAGTTTCCTGGGAGAGAAGCAGGGTGTAGGAAAAGCTGGTTGCATAGCCACTAGTGGAATCCCTTTAATACCAGCTAGGTGATCTTGAGAATTTTTAAAATAACAGTAAAGAGAATCTAATTTCAGTGAAGCAGAGTTCATTCTTGATAAAGGGCTTTCCAGAAACCAGTTCTTTGTAACTATAGAAACACCTAAATTTTCTAATCTTTGATGGAGAATGAGAACAGACTGTGGCGAGTTCTCAGTAAATCCCAGAGCTGATAGTGAATGCTTAACACATGGAATGTAGTAGGAAAGAGGCTCTTTGGAACTTGCTTCCAGTAAAACATTCTCAGAATCAGAGTAATATCCTTACAAAGCTGCTTAATAATGAAAACGGTGGTCAGAAGAATGTAGTGGTGAATGTCCTTGGAGGTGGGAGAAAAAGGTTGAAACAAGGTACATTAGTTTTCTGAACCTTTCAGAAAGTAATATATTACCTCTGATCACAGTCCTGTTTTAAGAAATTGGAATCAAAACCAGCTGTACTTCTTTTGCACTTAAAGAAGAAAACAAAACTTTTGGTAGCACTAAACAAGAGTGGAAACAACACTGACTGCTGTGGAGGCAACTAAAAATCTGTCCAATACAAGGGAGATGAAAGGCTTCTCTCTAAATCTGTAACTTTAAAGATAAGTGTCAGGTGCAAGTCACTAAGAAAGTGAGCACCCCACTTAAACTTGAACAGCACAAACCAAATTCAGGTGGGAGGGCTACATCCTCAATCTGAACTATTTCTTCCAATTCTGATAGAAAACTTGTTGCTTCTCCTTTAGTTGCTGTCAAATGGGAAGGAAAGGCAGAAGATGGAGTGGTGGAGATTCCCCGAAGGTGCTTTTGACTTTTGATATAAGGGGATCTTTGCTTATTTTGGAACACTCCCTCCTATAGGTAACATGCTTCAGAGTGTTTGTGAAGGAATTCAGGGAGCAAAACAGTTTAAAAATATCATTGTATGCCAAGTCATATCACACTAAAGTAAATAATGAATGACAAAGCCCAGGGCATTGAGTGACTGTTCCTAAATAGTATATTCAATACCATGCTTTACAAGCACTTAGTGTCCTATTCTTCATGTTGCTGATTTTGTAGATCTTGGCACTGCAAAAAGGATGAGATGAAGGAAGTTTAATTGCAGCCACCTCAAGTGCCTCAGTGAAAATTGTGATTTTTTTTTTTTAAATGCCATTGGTGAATGCCACTCATCCAATTCAAAACTTAGTTTGCAAGCAGCATTGCTCAAGAATGATGATTCCTTTCTCCACTGCTTCACCAAGAGGGAAGGAGACAATGTGAACGAAGCTGCTTAAAATTTCTCCAGGAGCTGCACAGGTAGTTAGACACACAATGATTCTTTTATTTAAGATGATTTAGCTTTAATAGGACATATGTGGCTAAATATCTGTGCAGGTCTTTGAAAATAGGGTAGCTGAATTGTAACAAGTCATGGTGACCCCAATAAGCATTTTAAACCCAGTAACTCAGTGGTGTTAGGGGAAACTTGGCCAATGGTTCAAAATCTGAAATCAGTCAAATTATTTTTCACTGATGCAGAAAGAATCTTTCAGGAGAGAAACTTCTATTTTTCAGGAGTATACAGCAGGATTTTATGATGGTTTTGCCTTGATATCTGCTAGTTAACTTTAATTTTTTTATAACTTCTTTGTTGGGTCAGGTAAAAAATTTTCTCCCAGGTTTGATGTGAGATTTGTCCCCAGGCTGTAATTCCAATTGTTATCCTGTGCTGCTGCCTTAACTCTTGTGCTTGTTCAGCTGAATTAGATATTTTGCAATTGCCATGACTGTTGTGTATTGTTCATTAAATACCATAAGCACATCTGTGCTTGAGAGAAGGAGGCTACCATTTCAGTTAGTAGTTATTATACAGGGTGAGAGTCAAGAAGAGTGTGCTCATCTCAGTTTTGCAGGACCACACAGGTGCAGGGATGTGCCCCTTGTCTGGGCTACACAAACAAAACCCATGAGCGTGGACTAAGATTGATAATGCAGCATCCCTCAGTGAGAGATTGAGGCTGGCACTGCTCTCTGCAGGTGTCTAATATTTATCTCTCTAAGCTTGTCAGTCCCTCAGACAGTCCCTGAGGTCAGGGAACAGTCTCTGGTGCAAGGCTGTGCTGCTTCCAGTGCTGCCCGAGATGTGGGCGAGGAAAACCATAAACTGGTACCTGCCTGATGTCTTCTGCCATGTTCTTTGTTTGTCTTGGAAATACCTTGATTTATACATTGTATGATTTCATTTGTGGACTTTTTCCCTTTTATTTTTCAGGCTGACATAAGAGCCCTCTGGAAGAGCTGGAAAATACACAAGTAAGTTTTTAGGTTGTAGTTTTGGTTTGGTTTTTTTTCCCCCTCCTCGAAGTCATCTTTTGGAAGACCACATCATTTGCCACTGTCTGTGTAGAGAGCTCAGACAGGATTCCTAACATTGGAATTTAAATTGTTTAAGATCAGGTGACAAGGTTTTTCAGAATCTTGGAAGAATTTCAAGTCATGTTTCAGGTTTCGCTGCAAGTGAACTTGAAGCAAAAGTGCTTTCAAACAGTCTTTGCTTCCTGTCAGCATCAGCCTTAAGACTTGGGTGGGAATCTAAAGAAATATATATTTTTGTTTTTTTTTTATTAGAATTTGTATTACTAGGGGCAGAAGGATAACAGAGTCTATTTTTAATTGACCCTAATATCATGTTTTGGCCAGCATCTGCTCAGTTACATGATTGCAGGTGATCTGGATTTGTCCTGTACCTTCAGCAGGGCAAGTGAGCACAGAGCTTGTGCAGGTTAACCTGTGTAGACACCTGCATAGCTTTCCATCAACCAATGTGTAAGATTTAGTTTTTACAGTGTATAGTTTGCCTGCAGCTTCCTTGTGGCAGATGTTCTTCTCTCAAAGTGTGTTTTTTCTGCCCCTCCCTCTCGCCCACATCCCCACAGAAAAGAAAACCTCTCCGTGATCTTAATAAAGAATAGTGAACAAAGGATGCGATCGTTGTCTGTGGGGAACTGAATACAATACTTGGCATCCAGAGTGTTGATTTTCCTGGGGAAAAATACAAGCTACTACTCCCTCTCCTGGCCTCATAGGGGAAAAATATGGAATTGTCAAAAGGGGGCATTCTTGCTTTTTCAGACAGATGAAAAATAAGTCATAAACATAAGTGTATAGTTAGACCTGTCATTTAGGCAGAGTAGAAATTGCTCAAGCTGAAAGTCTTTAGCCAAAGCAAATATAACAGATGGAGTATTAAATATCAGAAGTGATTTGCAGACTAATTTAATCTCTTACTTTGTGGACAGAGGTTTTATCTATTTCACCTAAGGTTTACCCAAAGCTTTTGTTAATTGATGAAAATGCCCACTACAGTTACACATGCTCTGTCTGTGTCTAAAAGTATATATCCATTCCCATTGTCATTTAAATCTCATAGAATAATTCTCTATATCTGTGAAAATACAAATGTGGCAAAGTCCTGCCGGTCTGTATAAGGATTTGATCTGGCATGTGTAGAGTTGCCAAGTAATAGTTGAACAAACTGTGTATTCTTATAAAAATCTCTTGAAAGGGCAAATTCTTATGTATAACCAATCTGGAAGTACCTCTGGAAATTGAGAAGTTACTCATGGGTATTCCTTGCTCATGGAAACAAAAGCAAATCCAGGACTCATTGTGCAAATAGAGAATGATTTTGGTTTTAAACTTCTGTGTTGAGATGTCACTAAAGACATTCTCTTCTAAGTTAGCCTGAGCACTTATTGACTAAAAACAGGTTCAAACTGGTGCTGGTAATTCCTGTTCATAGCCAAATTTTACTTTGCTCTCAGGTATTTCTAATGTTTTCATTTGCTCTAGTGTTATGGTCCTTATGATTAGGTAAAATCTTCATATACCTGGTAGCTAATATGATTTACCATAATATTCTGGATCAGCTAGGGGACAGCAAGCATATGACCTGCAATAAAAAAGTCACATCTGAAGATACTTTGTTTTTTTAAAGTGTGTAGGAGAAGGCCGTAAGAGTTTAGTTTTAAACAGAAAACTTCAACAATCTTTCTGCACTACCCATCTCCTCCTGTAGTCGTTTATAGTTGAGGGAAGTGGGTGCAAGGCACTACCAGATACTGCTCACTCAAATTTATAAGCAAACACTAAGCTGCAGAGGACTAGACAGTGTTTACACTGACAGTTTTCTCCTGGTAATGGAAGAAAGGCATTGGCCCCAAGAGCTTGCTCCTGAGCGCCTCATATCTCTACTTAGCCAGGGTGGGAGGTTAATTTGGAGTTAACTGCCCCAAATACTCGAGTTTGTTATGCTTTAAACTGCTAATGTAGACATCCTCTTAGGGAGACCTGGGTATTTGGGAAAGATTCAGTCGAAATGAGGTGGAGGTGCAGAACAAAGGACTACAGAAAAGCAGTTGTAGGTGCAAGGAAGAAATCGAAGTGTAATCTGTACTCCTCATCAACTCAAAAATAAAACAGGAGCAAAGAATTTCAATTAATCCACTATGCAAAACAATAAAAAAGAAGTTAAAAGGTGGACAGAAAGGAGGCAAGATGGTCAGTCTGCTCCTTGATTAAGTGCCTGAATGTACATTTATGGGGATTATGCCTGCAAAGAGATTCTTCCCCTACATGTACTGTGACCAGTTCTAGGATTGCTGACTGAGGGTGTGTGTGTAACTCTTCCATTTCATCCTGATTTGTGCTACTTTGCACCAAGTGCAGCTCCTTAGGGTTAAATACAGCAGGATTTAAAGATGCAGATTGCCATTCTGCTTTGGCTCAGATAACGCCAGGTGTGTGCTTTGAGCCTGGTTTTACTCCACTGCAAGTTAGTGTGTCTTCTAAGATAAATTATAAGTTATTATTATTATTTTTTTAAGGAATCTATTATTAGTGTCCTTTTGGAAAACAAAATGCTGTAGTTTTACTTGTTTATTGGTATGTTTGTGCAGGTGTGAGGGAGTGTAAGATATGTAGCTATAAAAAACCCTCAAACAACCAAACAAAAAAACCTATAAATAATCTCCATGTGCCATGAACTAGAAATCAGATAATGGATTCCCCAAAAATGTTTGTGTGAGAATAAATGAAAGTTCTCAAACAAAAGACTTGCTATTGCAAATTAGACCTGATTTCAAAATGCAGAGGAGGGGGGAGGTATCAAGTAAAGAAGGAGAGTAAAGGGCCGTACAAACAGCCAGGAATAATAATTTTGTGGAATAGCATGGAGTTAGTTCTAAATCCTGGAGTTTTGCTAGCAGTGATAAATTAAAGCAATCAAAGTTATTTTGGTAATACTTTTATTACACAATGAAATATCTATATTTTTCCTAACATTCCTCAGATTGCTGGGGAAGAAGAAACCAACCAAACAAAGCCCTGACAGAAACCTTAGAGGTATCTAAAAGTTCTGCAAGCTCACAGCAGAAGGAAGGATTTAACAGCAACTGGGTGCTGCATAAATGCAGGGATTGAACCTCTGAGAGGAACAAACTTAGGTGGACATGAAATAGTGAAAGGATGTGCTATTGCACCATCCTGACCCACTAAAATGGTTCAAATAGGGGCCAAGGCTGCCCAGTTCATGTTTAACCACAGGGATGGTGAGAGCTCAGTATTGCAGGTGACTGGTCCTTTAGCTGACTCCAGAGTGAGCCTGTGCCAGGGTGACAATTATTCTGGTGCTCTGGCTAATCCACATGAGGGGCACAATTATGATTCCTTTAATATTATTAATGAGTTCTGTGTCTGGCCAGTTTTAGAGGAAACTGGATACACACCACTCTAACATTTTCCTGTTTTAACTTGAGCCAGCAGTGAACTGGTTAAGGCTCTTTTCAGCTTGTGCTAAATTTGAGGTTCTAAAAGAAGCTTCAGATGCCCTGTTTTTATTACCTCTTAATACCCCTTTGGAATACAAGGGTTAAATCACCTCAGCACTGCAGTGGACTCAGTTTAAGTAAGAATCAGCATCAGGGGTTTCAATACTAAATTAGAACTTGATTCTGTACAGAGTTCAAATTTGGTATCAAAATTGTTAAGATTTGTATGTTAATTTGGCTGTGAATTTCCACGTGGGCTGCTGGACATACTTCATTTGAAACCATGCTTCTGTAGACTTTGATTTCATTTAAAGGGGAGGGAAAAAACTGAGGTCCTTGAGAGGGTAATCCAGGGAATTCTGAAACCTTTGAGCTTGCCCTTGCAATGAATGTAGTGCAAAACTTTATTAAGACAAAACTTTATTAGGAGAATTGAGAAATTAAGCTGATCTGTTCTTCAAACTCCCCTACAGAAACTGGCCATCTGATTTCACAAGATAAACATAAGCCAAAATTTCGTGATCAAGCATCTACTTACAGGTAGGAGCAAAACTCCAAAGGATTCTTAGCATTTGGGAAAATGCAGAACAAGTTCTGGAACTCTTGGCTTAGCTTTGTTTTCAAATATTAGTGCAAAGATTGTATTAAGAAACCAAGCAGGGAAGTGCTTTTGGAGCTGGTGCTGGGTGGCAAGAAAAGGTAAGCCTGAGCAAAATGATAAATAATGTGTTGGTCTCTGAATGGAGAGGTGTCATCTTGTTCCTGACACACTGTCAAGAAGATATTTTACTGATTTGACTCTCTGTGTTGAAGAACACACAACAGTTACTTAGTAAGTGGTTTTATAGGGAATCTCGCCCACGTTACAATAAACGGAGCTCAAAGATAACATGTCTCTTATGCTTTTACACTTTCTGGATGATAACTGTGAAGAATTACCTAGGGAAGGTTAGCAAGCTGTACCTGTGGCCATTTTCTCATGACCCCTGAGTGATAAAGTTTACTATCTTGGATCATGATGTGCTGTCAAATGACAGGTTTGCCTGTCTGGCCAACGAAAAGTAATTGAGGAGTGTTATGGTTTTACAAACCAGGTTTCACCAAATTTGTAGCTTTTTGAGCTGTTAGACCTGAACAAAATAGGTCAGTGTTGACAGAATAAGGTTGGCTCTCACTTTTCTTCAGTTTTTTACTACTTTTGTGTGTGTGCCTCATACCTGAAAGCATCATATAGAAAACATGTAGTTTTCTGAGGTATTGCTGCTGTAATTTCACTTACAGCTTGAGTTAGGATTTTTTGGTGTTATGGTACAGTTTGGTTTTTTGGCTTTTTTTTTTGGTTGCTGTTTGAAAATCTGTATCTGGAATTCCAGATCTGCATGAATTTGAACAAGTAGTGTGATAGGATCCTGTAAGTGGGAATTGGGAAATCCCTACCAGCTGGAACTGCTTAATAGTGGAAGCTTTGCTGACCTGAGGTTAGCTGTCCACAAGCCATTTATTTTTGTAGGTATGGGGCCAAGTTATGGAGCAGCAAAATTGCTTCTCTTGCTCTATTTCTCACACCCTCCCCTTCAGTGGTTTCATCTGCACTCATGTTGTGTCCTAAAATATATTAGTCATTGGGGAGAGAAACAAAACAAAAAAACCCCCAAACAGATGTGTTTTGTGTGGTGGTTTTATTTATTTTTATTTTAATACTCTTAGGTCTTGGGACAGAAGTATCTATGTGAACAGATCTTTATGTCTGAGATTTTCTGTAGCTGTTCAATACCTGCTGACTCTGTGACTATTTTTAGTCACTATATACTTTAAATATCACTATTTTTAGGTAGCTTCCTCAAATACCTTCATCTGTATGAAATGTCTTATCTTGCCACTTTGAGTTTGTGTAAGTCAAACAATAAATGTGTAGCAATATATAAAATCGGGATGCTTTACATCCACTACAACTTTCCAGGTAAGCTATGTCTAGAAAGAGAAAACATAAAAGAAAAAAAGGCTGTTTTGGCTACAAATGACTTATTTAAACTCTTGTAGGGAAAGAAGCGTCACATAGGTGTCATTTTGTGTTTGGTGCCACTGTTGTGATGTTCTGTACAATCTGGTAAACAGATCTCACTGTAGCCTCAGAACAACAAAGCACTGGAAATCCTGAACTTCCATGTACTGGAGAAAAATGATGTGTATTTGTGCTGCAGTAGTAAGATAGTTCATGACCCAAATAGGAAGGATGGAAAAAAAAGCTTTTCTTTGAGATGTTGGATGAACTGAAGGACCCCAAGATGCAAGTGTGGTTTTCAGGTTAGATGTAGTGTAATGGTGAGATGAGACTGGGGCTCAATATGCATAAAACAGTAGAAAAGGTGTCAAATGAGCTGGAAAAATTAGGAATGATGGAACTGGTGTGGTGACCAAATGCTCCTCCTTTGCATGAAGTGCCTGAACTCCTTGGTACAGACTCTATGTACATATATTAAAGGTAAATGGGGCCATTAGAATATCATAGGAATTACGAACCAAAAAATGAAATGCTTAAATATACACAAGAAATGAAGATATTGTTATATTAGCAGTGGTCTTCAGCAGACCACATACTAGACTGAAGCAGCTTTGTAAAGGAAAATACTTGTGGGAGAAAAGTGTGTAATCAACAAAGTTTAAACTTGCACCTTGTGATTGAAGGTTTTAGTGTGAAATAAATGAAAGGTAGATTTTTTGAAAAAATGTTTTGTTGTGTTAGGGAAATACTTTTTTTCCTACTTATATTTGATCTGAAGAAAAGGTTTTTACAGAGTACTAAGGTAGACTTTTCCCAGCCTACAGTTATCATGGATTTTCTTAAATTAAAAAAACTCCCCAACCAAACAACAAAAAAAATCTCAACTTGAAGCAACTCTGAGGGATTTGCTAGTTTATTATTTTGCCCTGAGGCAGGATCAATTTTACCTGTTATTCAAGGCAGAAGCTTGTCTGGCTTCCCTTAAAAAGCCATTATGGTAAAGCCTGAGTCTTCCTGCTTTCATCTATTCATGTTTGATTATCTTTAACTGTATTTTGTCTTCTCTGTGTAGAATAAGTAGTGAATCTTTGCAGCAGCCTTTTGCATAGTGGAAGGCTGTTAGAGTCTCCTCAAATGGGCTTTGTTACACAAAACACCTTGCATAAGGGCAGTGAAATATAGCACAAATAGAAAAATACAATGTAGGAAAGATAAGGATGACACCTGAAGCCAAACCCAAATGCCAAGTGTGTAGAAACTCTCATCCTGTTTGCTGCTTGATGCAAGAGTTTCTCCTTCTAAATATTGCCTTAAAGGCAGAAATAATTTTGTGCTTTTGCAACTCTGCTTCTGTAGTTAAAGGGTTCAGCCTCTCCACGATGTGGGCAGTTTTGCAGAGTTAGTAGCAAGTGGCTCTTTGCTGTGGTTTGCACTGGGCAGGGCACAATCCTACGATAATTCCACTTCCACGTTGTAGAGGGGAGGGATTAGATAAGTTGTTTCATGAGCTACTCTGTCAAATAGCCTGAGAGACACCTTGCCTCCCATAAGACTTCCACATCTGAATCTCATCTATCAAAGGAAAGTCTGATATTTTCTAGGATGCCACAATTTGTGGAAATGAATGAGCTTAATTAAGCTCATGGGAAGCTCTCACAAATGGCTGGAGATAAATATCAAATGGGGTCAATACACTGTCATGAGACTTTTGGCTTGTTACTGGATGTTCCCATCCCTTTGGGATGGCCTAGAGGGCAAGGACTTCTGAGAAGATTGGGGTTGGCCATGATTAAAGCTATATTTAGAAACTTTTTTAATTGCATAGACTTCAGGCACATTAGAGCTGGCTAATTTTTTTTTTATGGAACAGTTTTCTGTTAGAAAATGCAGTGAAAATTGGAGTGTTCCATGGGATTGTGTCAATCTGATTGTAGCTTTTGATAGAAAGGGAAAATTAACTCAATTTTTGTGTGTTTTAGTAATAAGAGTGTGTCATTGGGACAATGTGTGCCTCATTGAACTATGATATGTTTCATGTAGGAACTCAAAGCAGAATTAAAGTAATTGTACTATTCTACCAAGATATGAGTTTGTGTATATGATAACTATTATCATGTACATTATATATATTACATATACTACATATGATAATACATATCATATATGTAGTACTACATATATTATCATACTACACAATAATTTGTTGATAACAACCCATTAAAATGGAACATGAGAGTAGATGCAAAATTTTTCACTGGATGTCATGGCCATAGAATGTTATTTGTTATTTTATTCTGATAAAATAAAAATTGGATTCTAGATTAGATTCTATTAAAAATTAGAAATGCAGGAATTTCTTGGAAAATAGAAGTTGTCCTCAGCTTGAGGGACAGTGGGCAGAATAAAAAAACAAATCCTGATGTAAATCAGATCTGTTGGTGATAAAGATATTGACCAGTCCTGTGAGTGTGGAATGAAAATGGTGTTCCCAGATTTTTCTACAGGCTGCATAAAACATTGAAAAGTAGTCACTGAACATAAAAGGTGTCCCACACAGTAGAAATCACAGGTCTGGGGGGAAAAAAAAACCACTGTACAAACATGGAGATTGCATAAAATAACTTAGAAAGCCAGCCTCAGGGAGACCCTGCCCTGCAGTTCGTGATGGATGCCTGGAAATCAGGAGCACTGTGACATGAAGAAATAACCACGGGAAAAAACAATATGATCGTTCTTGATGTGCCCAAAAAATTTCTACATAGAATTTCTTGGTGGGATTTATCTTTTTGAGCAAACTGAACTGCTGTCCTTACTTGCCTGATCATGTCCTTTGCATAGGGACCTGGAAAAAATGTCCATTGGGGTGATGGGATCAGCTCCTGGATTTCTGTTGCAATTTGCTGGCTTGATTGGGTTGATTGGCATCTAATTAATTTGCACCTCTTTGCTGGGAAGAGGAAGGTGTTTGTTGCCTGTCAATTTGGAGGCCACTTCGGACGGTGGATGAACTGCTTAAGACTAAAAACCTAAGGATTAGTTCATGATTGTAGTGTTAGAAAAGGAAAGTGGAAAACATAACACACGGTCTGAGGGTATCTTGCACTAGTCTCTAGTTTTGGCTTGTACTTGTCATTTTCACTGAGGTATTTATTGCAACCAGCAAAGGATCTCTTTGCTGGGGCTGTTTCCTGAGAAGAATTCCACATCTGGGTTTGGTTCTTGGTGGATTTGGGTGCCTGCTTTTGAATTTGCACAGTGGGTTCTAGATTTGGACCTTTGTGGTCTTGCTTCTAGCAGTTTGGTGTAAGGAGTGTGCTGATGGATATACCTGGGATGGTTTGGATCCCACTGTGCCTGCACAGGTGAAGTGCAGAGATAACCCTGCAGAGTGGATGTTTCTGCCTTCATCCTGTCAGAAACTCAGCTCCAATTTAGTTCAAGATTTTGTAAACTTCCTATTGGAAGTGTTATTTCCAGCATTATAGCATATTTTTGTTTTGCTTTCTGGGCAGCATGACTGCATTGCATTCATGGCTTGGGCACTTCAAGTGACTTGCCAGCACTAATGCCATCAAGCATAGTTTGTGCTTCCAGAATCCCAACACAGTTTTCCAGTCCCTAGATGACACACAACCATACCCTGGACCCACAGGTTAAAATTCTTAAGTGGCACCATTGATGAAGGAAAAATTTTTTGCATTAAATGAGCACATAGGAGGAGGATTTTTTCTTAGTTTATTTTTCATATTAAAAAAAAAAAAACCGACAGGAAAATAATATAATACAACTTAATATATGCCACTGTGTCCCATCTTGGGGGATGAGTATGTCATTCCATATGCTGTAGCTAAACATAAATGAACTGTTATTAATGATAGCCATAATGTTTTCTAGCAGTTAGCTGACTGTGATTCTAGGAATTTTTTTCCACTGTGTTTTGAAGGGTTAGGTTATTTAAACTTACTATCAAATAGAATCAGATCAAAGTGAGCTAATTTTTCTTAAACACTAATCATTTTAAGGCTATTGAACTAAATATAGAGTCAGTTCATTAAATCATTAAAACAGCCTGCAATAATGCTCACAAAGTCATTATAGTGCTATTCCCCAGCCAGAGAGGTGGTGTTGCCTTAAGCACAGTTTAATCAAATTAGATGGTGGGTTATGTCCTGGGGTTTCTCCTATTGATATTCATTAAAAATACATGATTTATCACTAATCTCTGTAAGGTATATCCTACTCCTCCAAATGAATTTTGTAAATGTCAGGGGGAAGAAAACAGAATAGTTTATTGTTACAAGAATTTAAGTGTGGTGTGATCACATTTACATTTGTATAATATGTAATTTAGTGATAGATGATAATTTTAATGTGCCTTTAAAATTTTTGTCCTTAGTTTGAAAGTTAACAAAAACGGAAAACCCTCAGGAATAGCCACTTTATATTTTAGTGCTGCACAAGCATGTGAATTAACTTTAGAACTAATTATTCTGTAGATCGTCATATAGGTTGCTCTTAAAGATTGTCTATAAAAGTTCATTGGTTAATTTCATGTACTCTTTTTGGTACCATTTTCTATCTTTTCCTTTTGTTTGGAACTCTTCAGTGTTGTGATTTCTCTGTCCTTTCCTCTTCACTCTTTTAATTTTAAGTCTTGTCTTGTTTTAAACTGGGAAGAAACACTAATGAGAAGACCACACACAAACATTTCCCTCTGTGCTGTCACCACGACATCTTTTTAGTGAAATTTTCTTCATTTAGATAATGCTTTTTAATCCTGTAAGTCTAAAAATGTCACCCAACACCCAAACATGCAGCTGATTAATGGTGCTGTGAGGCTCTACCACACTTCAGACCAGGATGAAACACATTTGATTAGTGGTAATTTGGAATCAGCAGAATCTTCATTCCTTAAACTGGATTTTGCCTGAATTATCCCGACTCTGAAGTGGCCCATGAATTTCCATAATTTTTGTACTGCTGTTACTCATGAATCTTTGATACCACTTGGAAATCCAGCTGAATATCCCCAGTGATACCTCTTGTTCTGGGAATTTATTGTGATCGGTCATTTCTGTCCATGGAAGAGCCACTGACTGAACTTGGTTATGGTTGCTGCAGCACTTACCTGTGGTCAGGGTTTTAAAATAAAAGATTTCAGATTTTTGGGGGAGGTGGATCAGGTTTTCAGTGCCCTGAAGATCTGTCAAAGCTCAGAGTTCACCCAATACTTCTTAGCTCATGACTTTGCTATGTGGACACAGATTAGTAAGAAACTATTTACTTGATTGTTGGGTATTAATCATGTTACCACAGAATTGCCACTTAATTGAGACTGGCTGGAATTAAAACATAAGTTGTTGTAATTACTGAGGTGGTGTTGTAATTACTGAGAAGTTCATGTAACAGCACCTGCAGTAGTAACTTAAGATGTGGTTTTAAAACACTGTCCCACTTGCATTTGTCAGCTGTGCCAAAAGCTATTGTCAATTACTCTGAGGTAGATCTGAACAGATTGCTGCTGTCGTGGGCTCTGCTGTTGATTTACACAGGAGGAGCTTAGTTCTATATCTTCTAGAAATTGGAACTGTTCTTCAAGATGGGTAATTACTCTGCTGGATACTTAAATACTGGTGAGTTTGGATTTGTTGGGCTGTAGCTAAATGTGATTGTGATTCCAGATCAGTTGAGGCCTCTCTAGTTGGTGCTGTTGAAGTTCCCCCCTGGCCTCCTGTACGCTGGTACAGGAGCTTATCTCATGCTGGTAGGTTCAAGATCCTAAACCTGCAGAAAAGCTTTCATATTGGCAGCTGAACTCCTAGGATGTCTTACTGTGGGATTCGACACATGGCAGTTCTAGGTACAAGGAGGAGGTCAGGGATGTACAATACGGTGAGGAGAGAGGCAGTCCAGGAGCAGTGCTGAGAGGGGCTGGAAAGGGCACAGAGCTGTATTCTGAGTTAAGGAACAGTAGTGATTGTGCTCATCAACTTATTTCCAACCATGTGTGGGGTTTTTGTTTGTCTGTTTCATTTCATACTGAAGCACCATTTCAGTGAGTTTTCTGAAAAACACTACGCTTTCTAGCTCTTATTTTGTGAAGAAAAGCTTGAAAACATGGCATAAACTCCATAAGTCTCCATTGACTAAGACTTGAAGAGTTCTAAATGTACAGTTCTAGTAGAAGAGATCCCCTCTTTTCTTACCTGGCTGCTTATGTCATGCTATAACCAAACCCCTGACACTCTTGGAATGTGAGTTGTGATTGTTGTTTTTTTTCAGCATCCTGAGCTGGCTAAGTGGAGTAAAGGAAGCAGGCTCAGAGGTGTCTGAGTGGCACAAAAGCCCTGCATTGGTGCAGGATGCAGCGTGTGAGACACTGTCTGCACGCAACCCCAGCAGAGCTGTGGTGTAGGTCTGGCAATGAGCCCATGAGCCTTAATCCTGCAAATATACATCACACACTGCATTTTATACTCGTGAGAAGCCCAGCCTAAGTGAAATCCTATTAAACTGTGGGTCTAGAGCTAATTAGACATCTGCCTTTCAGTAGTTTATTATTGTTTTAGTGAGATTACACATAGTGTATAGGTAAGTACACGTGTAGGGTTGGTTCTATCAATTTTTTTAAAAGGCAATGGTGACACATTTGTTGTCTTCCTATAACAAATCTGCATAATGAAGTGCTTGATGAAAGACATGTCTACTTTACCTAGCTTTACTTTAGTTTCAAAACTTTTCAAAGCAAAGTGTAAGGTACAATAGGGCAGCTGGCTGTTATCCATAGGCTCTTCAGCTCCAAAGCCTTTAAGGTGAGATGTGAACAAGACTGTGCCTTAATTATTAGCAGCAACTAGCTTTGCTTTTCACAGTAATAAATGGGGGTCCTTACAAAGTCTCTTCTTAAGTAGCTAAATGCATAATCCACCCGGGATATTGTTTTAAAATTCATTTCATCTTCGGTAATTTGATCAGAGAAAGAGTTGTATTGGTCATTTCTCCTGTGTAAGAATTGTGTCGCACCTAGGGGCAAGGAACATTTATTTTCATGATTAATACCTGTGAGTTTCATGGCCTAATGAGAGAGCCCTAGATGTATTTGAAATGAAATTGCCTTTTTTTTTTTTTGACCCTTTATTCAATTCATGTAAACACTTTGACTACTGTCCTCCTTGTGGGTGCAAAGATTCTGTATCACCCACACAGCATATGTTTGTAAATTTAGTTGCAATACTGAGGTATGGGTGTTCCAAAACAAGTCATTTTAGGTGGACACCTATATACAGTTGTGTAACTTCTTATATTTCTCAAAGATGAATAGCCTGGAATTGTGAAAGTTAATGGAATATTTTGCCCTACTTTCCCTGGCACCCATCCAACCTGACCAAGAAATTTAGTGCTAGGTTTTGTGTTGCTATAGTAAGTCTATCTGTCTCTTCTATGCAACCTCCCACTGGCTGAAGTTCAGTCCAAAATGTGTATGCACCTGAAAAAAAACCAACTTAGTATATTCCTACCTGCACTGTTTCCATCTCATGTAATACCTTGACCTAAAAATATTTTGAAGGGATTTTAAACATCCTGGTCTTCCCTCTGCCCCAATGTAAAGGCAGCATTAGTACTTGATGATCTCACTGCAGTGTCATCTTGCTTTTCTCTAATGTCAGCTCTTACTATAACTTGTCTGCATTAAACTGAAGATCTTTGGTGTGAATGGTATGTCTTAACTCCCCAAATACTTTATATCCTGGTGGCTTTGAATGAATACTAAAACATTCATGCTTTATTTGCTAGTGTGTTTTTGCACTTGTCTTACTTTGGCTCTCCTGCTCCTTCAAAATCATCCACTGAAAGTACATCTTGCTGGGTAAGACCCAAAACAGTAGAAGGGAATGCTTTGGAGTGGGCTGGGGAAGAAGACATGGAGCCCTCATGATAGCAAGGGAAATACTGAAGGATAAACACCCCTGTTAGAGTTACTGGTGTCATTAAATACTTACCCAAGGTGTCCAGAAGCTTAAGTGGGTACCCAGAACTCTGCAGTGCAAGGCAATTGAAATGACTGATGCCTTGATAAAAAGGCAGCATGGAGTTGATATTTTGGCTGCTTGGTGTTGTATTGGCATGGTCTAAATGTTGCATTTGTGTTTGTGTCTTAAACTCCACGGTGGTGAATGTGAGCTTCAAAAATAAGAGGCAATTGTGCCTGTTGAGTAGGGATGCCCTGAGAAAGGCTTGGAGTAGCTGGCTGTAGCCCACCTCATTCAGCTCCCCCAGGCATTAGTGTGATAGTCTGCTTGAAACACTGGTAATACCCAGATGCTGAGCTGGTTTGTGCCAGAACATGCAGGAACACAGCTCTGTGAAGAACAAGAGCCAGTTCAGAATCTCCTGGTCAGAACTTGGGTGAGCAGCCCTGGATGGGACTACATGGCATGGTTCAGTGCCTTGTAGAAAGAGTTGAGCTAACTTTGAGTAAGTGGTGTAGCCATCAGAAGATGACCTGTGCTAGCTCCTCATTGACAGGCACTTGGTGAGGAGCAGGATGTGACAATGCAGCTGTACTTTCACCTCTGATAGCGGCAGAGGTCTGGGCTGAAGTTTTTTGGCAAAGGCCATTAACTCCAAGATGCGGAGCCTGGTGAAACAAAGCAAATGTTTCCATATAACATAGTTGAGCAAAGTTGCTCCAGTGCAAGCTTTGACTGACAAGACACAGCACATGTCTTGTGGATGTTACCAGCAGAGCTGTCTCAGCATAGCTGTGCCACTATGAAAGCACTGCTGGTGGAGACAGTGCCCCTGGTTTCCATTTGAGATGCTGCTGTTCAACATAATTTCAAGGATTAATCCTTCCACATGCAGAGGATGAAACACTTTAAAGACTTTTGTTGTTTATAGTTACTGTGTCCCAAAAGAAGGATAGAGCAACAGAAAGAAGCAGAAGCTTTATTTCAAAGAGAAGAGGAAGTAATTCTGGGAGGGTCTCTGAGGAGTTTTGCCATCAGGTCAAGACCCAAGGCTGGAAGCTCAGGGTGTAGGGTGGAGTTCCCCTCTCTTCTCAGCATATGAAACCTGCTTCTTGTGACCTGTCACGTAAGCATGGTCTGTTAGTCACTTTTTCCCCTGAAAAAGGTTTCTGCAAATAGAAAAAAATATTTTTTCATGTTGGTGCAAAAAGTATAAGTATTTAACAAACTTATATATACTTTAGTTAACAACTTGTGTGGTAGATTTACCATCCACCCCTTAAAATACAGACTGATGTTTCCATTAATTACATGATGATTACTTTCCAGCAGGATAAATCAGCCCCTGCTGAGCTCCAGGCTGCCACAGCTAGTCTGCTACCTATGCCTGAATTCAATACTTTAAAGCTTACTTCAATATTTCTTTCACAAGTAGTACCTGTCTGAAGGCTCCTAGACATAACCACAGACACCTATAATGTCAGTAGAATCCCTGCCTTCTGGGCAAGTCTGAATCACTTCCTTTGTATTTATCAGAGATGAAAAGTAAACATGCTTATAGAACTTATCATGTTTCCATACTGGTGGTAACATCACGTGTGTGCACACCTGAATGCACAAACCCATAAAGTGAGCTCAGCTTTTCAAAAGCATCTGTTTGTTTGATTGGTAAATCAGGCATTTTGCTATGAATTTGACATTGTCCTGACTTTATTCTCCAGGGGATTTCAAAAGAGTGTCCAGATACTATGAGCTTATTGGCTCATGGTGGTTTTCCCACTAATTCTCTGATTAATTCTCACTAATTTCCACATCCATGTGTGCATCTGATATGTATGGGGTGTGTGAACATATGTGCTATTTCAGTGAGAAAGATGCAACCATAATCATGGTATGTAAATAAGAATTTGTCTGTTCAAAGCACTACTCAGGAGTGCATGATTTGGCAATGGAAACAATTTCTTTCTAAGTGGTGTCTGGTTTTATCTGGCTGCTATTTTCCAGACTAGATAGGTTTTGGCTGTTGCATGTTTTTGTTCCTTTCTCTTTCATCTATTGTTCTTTCTACCACCACTCTCTCACAGCCCTTAGTGCTTTCCCAGATGTTCCCCAATCTGGAATGACTTCCCTGTCATTGCTGTTCATAACTTACCAATTTGGTTTGACCTTTTGATGTGTGTGGTGCGTAGTGATGCTGTGGTGGAGCTGATTTCTCTTTTCCTGGCAACTGACAATTTATTTTCTGAAGCTGCATGGTTTGGGACATTGTATGTACAGAAACATTTTTATAGTGATTATTGTGATAGTGACAGACTACCTGTTGAGTTCTCAGCAGTCAAAAGAGTCACTTACAATAATGAAGACGTTTGAATACAAGGCTAGTAGGTTCATTCCTTTTTTACCTCAGGGTCTCTTAAGAGCCTTATCTATGTGTGCAGCTACTTTTTTGTTGCTTGCACTTCCTCATTGTCTCATCTTTACTCATCATGACGTTGATATCACTTGACATGCCTGGCCAGCATGAAGCATCTGTTATTTTCCACACTCAGGCCACTACCCTGGAGTAGTAGAAAGAAGGATTCCTTCTTTTTAATGACCTGTGTCTCATGATTTTATTGTCTTATATATGAATTCAGACCTGTTCAATTCACATTCTGAGTTGCTGCAAGTAGCCATCTTTTTAAGCAGCCATCCTGAGAGACAGATGGATACAAACTTTTGGTCCTGTGGGGTTTGTTCTCACTTTCTTTCCATCCCAGCCTTGAGAGTAGCATATAAAACATCCTGAGCCTGTTACTGCCTCACTTCTATTTTTTGTATATTTCTTTGAAGATCTTATTTAGGTACTGCATCTTTATGCTGCCACACTCCTGCCAGAAACCAAGTATGATCCTCTTACTAATTTCTTTTACTGCCTATATTTTAAAACTATAGCATAGTAATTTTTATATCAGAAGGTGGAAGTATTTTGGGTACTTGTGTATTGAACTGGAGTGGAGTTGTACTGACCTGTCATGATTGTGTGTGAGCCCTGCCTTGAGCCAGGTTGTAAGCTGGTAGAAGTGTAGTCTTGGCTTCTGTACCCTTCTGGCTCCTTCCTCCACTCCTGGATTACATGTAGTTGATGTAGTCCAGGAACACTTGCCCATTCAATTTGGATGGATGCATTTCCTGACATCAGTCCTATGTGGCTTGTTGGGAGTGAGCCCACATTCTGCTTCACTGAACACCGCTTTTCATGTGGCAGCATCCTGAGGCCGGTGTCCTTGTTCACCAGTTCCTTGGGCAGGCTGTGCTGCATTGAATTAACTGTGTCTCTTGTAGTTTTGTCTCTTCATACCAGTAAGCAGTTTGTCTGCATCTGAAGGGTTCAAAAGATGGTCTCAACAAACCCTAGTATCTTCTGAGCCCAGCTGCATTTCTCGCTGTGGTGTCTTCCAACTTGTTTTTCAGATTCAGCTTGTAGCTCCTGCAATAAAAGCAAGGATAGGCTGTGTGTAGTTTTGTAGCTGTTTCCAGTTTCAATGTGTGTAACTTTTCCCCATATTTGTGCTTTCTAGCAAACACCTGAAGATACAGCTGTGCTGTGCCACCTCTTTTGCCATGCTGTCTCCTGTGCCCATACCCCAGAACAGTTTTGATTCTAAGTCTCAGAAATCCTGCTGGTTGCTTTTGCTGATGACATTAATATTCCTTTGTGGCAGGCTGGTCCCCACATGGCATTCCTTGGCATCTGCTGGTGCTCACTGTGCTGTGAGGTAACAGTTACTTTTCCACAAAACTTCACCTGTGTCTTTGGCAATGAGTATTGAGACTGCTCTGGCCAAGTCAGGCAGTATTCCTTGATAAATGGTTTTTCAAAGGTGCTGCACAACTTCTGTGCCTATGCAAAAGTGCTGTTACCCAGCTCTAGGAAGGAATTGGATCGGTACAGCAGTGGCCAGGAGGACCCAAAACAATTACCTACCTTTTCAGTGGCCTCATGCTGCTCATCCAGCTAGTCGGTTCTGTGGCATTAGCAACGATGCTTTCAGCATTCTATTGCTCCCATGATTTTTCTTTCGTGTGATGGGTACCTGGTGAAGCAGGTGCTCTATTGGCTAGGCTGTTCTGTTTCTCAGGTGTAACACGCCTGGGAGACATCAACTACTTCAGAAACATTTTGGTAATACCAGAGAGATGTCAGTCCTTTCTGAGCTTGGGGCTTTGAGTGTGTGCATGTGTACGGCCAGTGATGTCTTTTTGAAGATGCTTATACTCCACTTATACTTGCAGAAATATGATTGATGTGCTCCCTAAACTTTCTAGGGACCCAAACATTGATCTATACAGGTGCTCACTGTTGACCTCTACGTATACAATGTGTAAGTGGGACTTGAGAAGGGAGTCTGATGTAGTTAAGTTGTCACCTGAGGTATGGGGGACTGAAGTCTGTGTGTCTGCTCAAACTGAGCAGATGAGGAATCTGAATCTCCTAAGGGAGTATTTGAACCAGTAGGTAGCTGATTACTCCAGGGACTCTCCCTCACCACTTGTTTCCTTGCTTGAGGAAATGGATCTGAATGCTGCATTGCTTTCATGCTGGAAGGAAACCCTTGGTGGATGCCACTGATTGTGGGAAAGACAGACAAGATGCTGAAATGCCACCAATGCCTACACATTTCATGCCTGATCAGTTCTGGAGCCTTCCCTATTCAGGTGTGCCTCTGTGCCTGTGGAACAGCTTGTATCCAGGCACTTCCATGTCTCAGAGTAGTGAATGCTGAGCATTGCAAAATCAGAAGGCTTTGAAAAAATCTATGAGGATAAACTTCTCCCATGGTGAATGCTGTTGCATTCATGACTTGTTTAGGTTAAACAGTAGCTTCTGTGCTATGAGTTTTTCAGCCAGGTGTTCTTTCTACTTGCAGATTGAATGGTATGGTTGTTGTACTACTGGCCCATTTCCATTTTGCTTTTGTGGGTGCAGTTTTGCTTTCTTCTTTTCCTAATGCTGGGCAAGTTCCTGTAGCTTAGTGCTGTCACTGATGACCTACAAGCAATTTGGTGTTGCTTTCTTTTTGTGCATTGTTGTTGTCCTTGACTGCTAAACTATTTCAGGCTTTATAAATCATTTAACCTTGCTGGTTTGCATCACACTATCATCACATATGTCCAAAAGTTAAAAACAATTGTTTTAAGAGTATTAGGAAAGTTGCAAGGTCTCCAAAAGTAGAAAAAGCCAGAGTCAAAGCTGCCTGGAGAACTTAGCTGGCCTTAGTCATGTAAAAGGATGAAAGAACCTGATATTTTGAAACCGTGTTCTGCTTCCCCTGCCCACAAATTAAAGAGAAATCTGATGGTAGGGGTAGAATGTTATGTTGTCATGTCATTAAAGACATGCCCCAAAGGGTGCAACTCAAGGAATTACTGGTCATCTTCATCTTAGGGTTTCTTAACTTTTTGAAGCCTAAAGCTGGCAAACTAAAAGACTAAACTCATGTAGGCTTTGGTGAATAATCCCCCATATTTTAAAGACAGCAGAAGACAAACTCTTTAGGCCTGCCCTGTGGATATCACTGTTTGCATTAATGGAATAATGGAGAGCTGCAGCAAACTGATAGTCTGGAAGCAGGGTGGGATGCTCTGCTTGCAAGAGTCTTGTAAATATTTTCTAACAGTACAGGTAAGGCTTTTAAAGGTCTTGAAGTCTATTCTAAAGTCCAGATGCAAAGGTTGTGAATGCTGCTGTCCCCAGACAAATAAAGGGTGGTGACAAGAGGTGCAGGATACAGTCATTGTTCCCTTTGGAAGCAGTGTGATCAGTGTGTGTTGGGAGCCCCTTCCAAAACTGGGGAGTCTTCTGTTCAAGTGTTTCCCTAGCAGATTTCTGTTCTCCAATTGGAACATTGAAAAGATCATCTCTGTGGATTTTAATCTGCAATTGGGATCTCCCAAGCCAGTGGCTAAAAGAATGAAGACAATTGATTTGCAACTTGAATTCAATTATGTTTCTTTTATGTAGATACAGTGGATTCAGTATGTCATATCAGTATGACAAAAAAGGGAAGTGAATTATCCTGGGCCCTAAAAGTATTGTTGGGGAAGGAAAAGATTTGTAGATGTTAGTTAACATACTTTGACAACTGTTTGCCAAAGCCATTCATTACATCTGCCTCTGCATTAGAAAGGGCACAATATTTCATTTTCCATTTCCTTTCACAAATAGAAAATTAATTGCATAGACTTGCAGAAAGTGCAGATATAACTCGTTATGTATTGTTAAGGCTGTCTGTGATAAATTTATCAAGCTTAGACAAAAAGTACTCTGAAATCACAATGGATCTATCTTAATTAACGTTCTTTAAGTGACAGTTACACCTGTTTGGAAATGGGAGGTAGCAGACAAGTTTTCCAGAAGCACAGTAATAGTGGTCTCTGGTTATAGAGGAAGCTGGCAAACATAAACTATACTGTGATTTGAGCCCTGTTGCTACCTTTCACAAATTAAGTTCAAAATCCTCTTTTGCAAAGGAGTTATGTCATCTGTTAAAAAGAATAAAATACTGGGCTGTTATGGCCATGTGATAATGGTTAGCTTGCTGTTACTGGTGATGTAATATGGGGTGAAGGTGTACCCATTAAAGTCCATCTCTAGAATACAGTTATGACATATGCTGTTTATAGAACTCTCCAGCCATAAAACTGTCTTACAGTTACCTGTTATTGGTTGTATTTGCTGATAGAGCTTATCTCTCCTGGTGCCACTGGAGTGGGGCTGTGGAGACTGTCCTTAATGACAGCAGAAACCAGAGGGTGAAGAGAAAAGGTGTCACAGTTTATGAAAAGAAGCAGCAAACAGGAGAAGGTCAGGGACACATGGACATGCTACTGCAATGTGCCGAGTTGCCTTGGCAAAGAAATACCACAAAGCAGAAAGATAAGGGAGAAAATGGGAAATTTTGTGCTTGGGGCTGAAGGCAACTAGTTTCTCTGATGGATACCTGAGCACTGAGAAGAGTTTTCAACAAGCTGATATTTCACTCTGGTTTCCCCTGGGTTGAGGTTACATCCTGGCCATAGATTCTGTAAGGGAAGAGCACTAATGGACTGTCAGCTCTCAGGCTGAGGTGTTACAAGGTTTGGGTAAAGGGGGAGTGTGGTGAGCACCAGTGTCTTCATCACTGTCAAACTACAGTAAAACACTTCTTGCAAAGACAGCCTTCATACGTATGTTAAGTTCCATAGTTGTTAGAATGTGATTTAGGAGTTATCTTGTTATCTGCAGGTTTAGTTTCACAGGTCGTCTGCTTTTAGGGCTTTTGTTACAGGCCTCACTTTCAGCTGGTGGGTTATAAACAGTTTGAAACTTCTGCTTTTCCCATGTGCTTTTCTGACACCATCCTCTGACCTACATTTCACCCCTTCCTGCACTTCTTTCTCCCACTCTGAATTTTTGGAGTGCTGAGATCAGCTCTTCGTTTTTACCAGTACTTTTTAGGCTTGAATTCTAACAACAGAAAATAGAACTCAGTCTAATGCTGTTTCTTTCTTTTTTTTTCCTTGTGTTTGCCAAGAAACTCAAAAAAAAGCCCAAACCCACAGAAGTCAGTGTCAGCCTATTTTCTTAGTTGCCTCCAACAGTTCTAGAGTTTCTTGAGTTTTTCTGCTCAGCTATGCAGATGTGAAACATTCCTCCCTCAGTCTGAGCATGTACAGACCTCTCAGTGGCAGAGCAGGATGGAATTTGTTTGATGCATATACTTCATTCCAGTCACAAGTGTCATTAACAGCAAAACTATCCTACCATTTTCACCAAGCAAGCCTCAAACTTCAAAATGTAGGTATTTTTGTTTTGTTTTCATTAAATGGTGTTTGTTTTACTTGGCTTCTGAGATTATCAAGGGTTTAGTAATGCAGGGATCTGCCGAAATTAATAATTTGAAAGGAATCTGGTGGAGAAGATTTAGTTGTGATTTTTGTTTTGATCTGTAGGTTAATGTGTACATGTCAAACAATCCTTCCTTCCATATACAAGGGCACTGCTGCTGCTGTTGGAAGGAATTTGCAAAGAGCTCTTAGTGCACTCGCTATTTTAGTGATAGACCCATTTCTCTCTATTTAGAGCCTTGTTACAGCCCTGTTCTGTAGGAAAATACAGTGGTGCTAAAAGGGCATATTTCCCTTCCTTTCTTCTATTTCTCTCCCTGCTGCAGCTCCAAATGTACTCTTTGCTATTCACCACTGTCCTGTTTTATCTGTTACAATGCTGTCAGCAGAACAGCTGATGCTGACCTCCTATGTGCCATTGTTATGCTTTAGAACCAACATCCTAAGGCAGGTGAGAGAGTTTTCATTCCTTGGTTGTTGTTTGAAATTCTAACTTGGGTAGGTTTCGCTGCCTTGGTTAAAACTCTGGGCATGAACTGAAGATTCTCTTTCACAGACAAACAAGAGAAAAAAGTTCTGATGCCATAGAATTGGAATATGCTGTTCAGGCTCACAAAATACACCAAGTAGGAAAAATGGAGCTCCTGGCTTTGAATTTAGCACATCAGTGTTGTGTGAACTTAGATTTATGATTTCTCAGCCCTTTTATTCTCCTGCACTTTTCAGTGGTGGTCATCGCTGCTTTTTTGATCTTATTGATCTTATTGACTGAACCTTGAGGTTCAGTCACATGGGACTTTTACCTCTGCCAGTGCCATTCCTAGATTAGATTAGGGATTAGGTTCGTCTTCTTTTTCTGCCATGCTTCCCCTGGTTCAACATATGAGCCTACGAATGCCAGCCTCTTGGAGATCAAACTACTGCAATCAGCAAAGACAAACCTGTGTCTGATTCTGTAATCTGAGCAGTTGCTCCCTTTCACTCAATAATTACCCAGATTTTTCAGGGATATACGTACTTTTCCGAAATCTCAACCCACTCCCTGTCTGTGACTTACACAGTGGAAGATGAATGGAAAAGAAGTGAGATCCATGAGGAATTGACTGTTTTTCATTTGCTTCCAGAGCTGTTTCCCTGTGCAGGGCTTCTAAATCAGCTTCCAAAACCTTTGGCTTCAACCTTTGCTTACATCCAAGAAACAAGTTTTCTGTGTCAGTTACATTATGATAAATCTGAATACCCATTTCTGGTGTCTAGCTTTCAAACCCTTGATTCTTCTCTAAGAATATTTAGAAAACAGACTAATCAGTAGTACGTACATCCAACTTTTGTTGCTTGGAATCACAGATGAAAAATAAGGGTTTGGATAACAAGATGCAAAGGCTGGGTTTATTAATAGGATTGGTATGTATCAAGCAAGGTGAGCTCACAAGCCATGGTTTGGCACAGCACACAAAACATCTATATAACCTTAAGCAACAGACTGATTTCAATTAGATCCTTGTCAGGGTTACACCAATCAATTTAAGGAGTAGAAGCAACAGCACATAACTTCTGTGACACAGATTTCACAAACTGAATAATTAATAATTAATGTTATGCAGGCTTTAAGAGGTAGAGAAGTGCACAGGTACTCTGTGGCCTCTTCTCTGTGCATGAAATATTCAATATTTGCAGTGAACCTTTATTGGACTGGCCCATACCCCACAAGTTTATTTTAAACTGGAGAAGATACAAGAAAATTGTATTTGAAATTGTAATTCACAAAGAATTGTGAATGCTAATTACCTACAGCATAAAATAGGCTGTTTAAGGAAGATTTTGTGATTTCTATTAGTTAGGTCATCTCAGAGATGTTCTCTTAGGCTGGTGTATGTGCATTAATGTGAGAGAGCATAGAAGTTGAAATGTAGTGTGGTTTTTTTTTTTAAAATCCAGATAATTTAGATATAAAATGTAGAGATAGAAATGTTGGTGCAAACGTGCTCTGTTTCCACATTGCCCATTCTTATTCCTTCATAGGAATAGCTGAAAGGGATTAATGTCCCTCAGTAATGGAGAGGTGTGGTGAGATGCCCTCCCTGCAGGCCAAGGGCGATGATGGCCCAGCTGCTGACCAACACCAGCACCAAGTCTCTCTTCTGTGTCAGGCAAAAGCCCCAGTCAGGTTCAGCCAGTTCAAACAGCTGGTTTGAACTTTCCCAGCTGATTTTGTCTGTCATGTGTCACAAAGTGAACATCTGAGCTCCTGTGCTGGCAGAGGAGTGGATGGGGAGAAGAGTTCACAGCAGCACTGTCCTCAGGTGGATTGTGAAGAACTTGTTCGTGGCCCAGCTGCCTTCACAGGGTCTTTGGTGCTACAGCTAAGGTGCTCCCTGTTGTGTGTGGACACGGCTGAATGCAGAGAAATAATCTGCATCAGTCATAGCCACAGCAGTAGGGAGTAAGATATTGCTGTGTTGGACAGTTCTACTGTTAAAAAAAAGAGGAGAGTTCATTTCCTCCCCCTGCAAAGCCAACCCTTCCTTCCTCTCTCTCTCTGCTTCAAGCTCTTTTTCCAGCAGATTATCTGCAGCACAGTTTTGCAAATAGCACTGAGAAACAAGCCAGCACAGAAGCAGTAGAGGCACTCAGAAACTTCTTTCTGATGTCCTCATGTGTTCCAAGTCACCTTGATACAAGATAGGCAGAGGTGGCCACCAGTGGGGCTACGTGTCTTTGCTGTGTGTGAGGAGATGAGATTTCTCAAGGTCTTTTCCCTTCTCAAGATGAGCAGTGTGCAAGAAGCTTCTGGTTTTGGAGTTTACTAGCTCAGCACAATCTCCTTCCCTCTGGAGATGACCAGAATGAAGGGGGAGATTGATGAAAATGTACTTATCCCAAGGGACAGAGCAAGCCTCCCTCAGTTTCACAACCCAACATGATTTGCCCAGCCGTGTTTGCTTTTTTTCCTGCTTGATAGAATTGAGGTATTTTACATGGAACTGTATTATGAACAGAGTTCAAAGCAACTGTGTGTGTTGGGACCGATTATTTCTACATGAACTACTTTTTGTTCCACAGTTGAAGCTCAGAATGTCATAGTTACTTTTTCATTTTGGAAGGACTACTGCTTCTTTCAGGCAGGAAACAGAAGCTTATGGTACAGAGCATTTCTTGGAACCTTGACTCTATAAATAACTCTTCTGTGCAGCACCTAAAATACAGCAAAATACCAGCTCTGCTATGAGCCATGGAGGAAGTTTATGCAGAGCCACTTAGTAATTTGATACTTGCATCAGTGCTCAATGTGTCAGTGGAGAAGCCCCACAATTGTAAATGTGGTGTGACTGCACGTTCTTAACAGCAGGACTGGGGTTGTACTTCTGAACCTGGATTCAGAGAGGGGTTTTAACGTCTCTACCTGTGTACCTGTGCTGAACCTCTAGCAAAAAGTGGAGTAAGGCCTATGGACTGAGGGAAACATTACATATATATCTATATCAGCATGCAGCAGCCATCAGGATAAAGGAAGTTGTGTGCCAGTTGGTGCAGCCAGCAGCATCCTGTTGTGGAGAAGTGCTGACCACATTTCACCTTTTGGGCCAGCTGTCTTCAGGGATTTTCTATCAGAATCCATCTTCCAAATGGCCCTTTTCTTCCAGCTTCCTCTGAAATCTTTTTTGTTTGGGCCGGTTATTCTTCATGAGGTTCTTCTCCAAATTTCAGTAAAAAGCCAGGGGATAGTAAAAATCCACTGGAACCGAGGAAAGCTGAAGTCATGACTTTGCAATCTGTTTTGGAGAAGCTGACTTTCAGGATTTATTCATTCCTCCTGCATGTGCCTTCAATTCAGTCCAGTAGGCTAAATGACACGTAAGTGGTGGAGTAAAGGTTGTACCTGAAGTGAATTTTTCTTTTTACTGTTTCCTCTTTTAAAAAGTTGCTGTAACAGACTTTCAAAATCACTTGTACCAATGTGGGGTCATCTCAGATGTCTTTGGTGTCTAGGTGTGTTTTTCTTGAAAAGCTAAATTTTTCGGACTTATCACGGTTTTGTTTCTCAGCTCTGAAAAAAACAAGACCTTCAGAATCACTTATCACTGTGTCCAGTTGCTCTTTGTGTTACCTGCAGTTAATAAACTTTGTGTAATATGGACTGATTGTGCCTAATAGTCAATAACATTTTCATTATCAGCTTTGTTATCAGTTTCTCACGGATGTCACAAAACCAATGAGTCCTGTATTATGTTGGGGAGGAAGAACAGAGCCCTCAGGATCAGTTTATGGAGGCAGCAAAGGTGAGAGGGGACCCTTGGGGCATGTGGGGCTGTTTCTGTGCAAGGCTGATGATGGTTTAGTAGCAGAACTGGGGGTGCTGGGGCTCAGTAGTAGGAAATGAAGATGAATAAGCAGAGAGGGGAAGCTGGAAGCTCAGAACAAGGCATCTGAAGATGATGTGATGACACAGTGGAGGATGTTAGAGGAATTCAAAGCATGGAGTAAAATGGCTGGGGCAAAAGGCAAGGAACATTACCTTCATAATCTGCGTGGGGAGGAAGGGAGCAAGAAGTGCCTGAAGGGAGAAGGTGGGCAGAGAGCAGGGTTATTGTGACATGCTGCCTGGAAATAGATGATAAATGTTTTATTCTCTGAAACCACTTACTTTAGAAGAGCACAAAAGGATGGGAGTCTCTTGACTAAATGTGGACACTTGCATGTAGGTATTGATACCTCAGCTTGCTCTCTAAATTCCCTGTATTATCTAAATCTCTGTAAATGGGAGAGAAAAATATTCATAGATGGATTAGGTTCCTAAGGGCAAGGCCTTTACAGAGCTTTGATAATTCTGCAGTTTGTGAAGTTTCTCTTAATTCAGCAGGTTCTGTCACCCAAAAGGCCCTGTAAATTTATGGTGCCAGGCTGGTTTTTCTGGCAGTGCTTAAAGGTAAACTGAATTCTGCTGAAAACAGGATAACACAGCATAGGTTACTCAGCACTCTTAAATAGAATGCCATTTAGACCCAAATTTCACTAGAAGCCTGTGATGTACCTGAAATTAGAAAGCAAGTGTCTCCAGCTGATAAAACCGAAACCAGAGGCACACAAGGCTGTGGTGACTGTAATAGTGTGACTGTGTTGTGTAATAACAATCACAGTGATGGTATCTGCAAGTGTAACCTTTAATTACTCTGCCTGTTTCTCCGAACTCTTTAGGAAGGAAAAATAACACCTATTTGGCACATGTTGTGAAAATTAAATTTCCCAATAGACAAGAGGGTAGGAATGTCTCTCTGATGTCAAACCAAGCTCTCTTCTAAACACGATGTTTTTGTCTCTGAGGGTGACCAATAGTAGATGCATAAGGGAGAAAAGATAAAATGTGACAAGTAGAGTGTGACAGTGCCTGGATTAAAATTTCCTGCTTTCAGTGGTCTGCATATTAGGAATTTTCTGAGTCTGAGTTTGCTTTCAAAGCACCTTGTGTAATAGGCCAGAATGGTGCTTTCCCTTATTTATGCATCTATTTGCTTTGATTGCTTCTGTCCTCTGGCATCTGGGTCTTCCCATCCAGCTCAGTGTCACATGCAGTGCATTCCAGTTGATTTAGGAGCCTAACACCCATTTTTGATAGTGATATATGAAACCAGGTCTTCTGAAAGTCACTGGCTATTGGCCATAATGGGAGTTGAGTTCTGGAGTGAGTTTTGGAAAAATGGTGCCAGCATGTGTGCGGGGCTTTGGGAATGAAGGTAGTGAATCAGTTCAAATGCTGATTTTATGTTTCAAAAAAAAACCAAAAGCAATGGAAGTGGGATGTGTTTAACTTGGAGTTATCCAGTATTACAGAATTTCACATGTGACACGAGAGAAATGTCATTGCCACTGATATTCAGTAGATGTCAGAAATGTTTATGTGTTGGAGTACTCTAGAGCCCCTTTTAGATGAGGTGTAAGCAAATAGAAGATGTATCCTCTATGGCTGGTGCACAAGACCGTAGTACAGTAAAAGATTAATATATCTCAGCCAAAACTCTGTCTTGCTTCTTTAGGCACAAATACTAGTTTCTTTTATGCTGTAGGTGATTCTTGTCAAAGGGTTGTTGGGGAAAGAGGAGTATCCCTGCTGTCCCCTTTTTTGTACTGACTTCTCTCATAATGCTTGCTAAAAGTAGCACTGCAATCAGTCCAGGGCCCTCAACTTCTCCTGAGGGAGAACGTGCAGAGGGGTGAAAGTGTCTACTACAAATACATAATTTTCTTTTCACTTCATTGTTCCGTCTCCATCTGACTTGGCAGGTGAGTGGGGATGGTGTGCAAATCGATCCCGAGGCAATCAATGGCACGGCAGCTGGCCAGAGCTGAACACTGATGCGCTGATCGCCTCCAAATCAATTCACACGCTGCTCTTGCTCAGGTTACCTGCCACTTCAGCAGGGAGGGATGGGGAACCGAGGAGAAAATTGCACAAAAACTATTCTGGGACCTTTCTAAATAGGCCACTTAGGTGTAACCCTCCCTCTCTCACATGTGCATTTACACTGGATGTAAGGATATGATAAGGTCACGGTGTAATGCCTTGTCTGAAACTCAGACACTGCTCTAAAGGAGCAGAGTGGGGCCCTGGAGAGTTCCTGGGAAATTGTGCAGAAGAGACAGAGCATCTTCACTGTTCCCCACCCTGGTGTTAGATATTTAAACTACTCAAGCATTGCTGTTTGGATGTGCATAACCTTAAATAATCCTGCGGAGCGTCGTGCCACGGGGAACTGTGGCTCCTAATTTCTAAACACTCCTCAAGGTGAATGGCTTTTGTTTTGCTTTAATAAGCCAGGAGTTGTGCATGTCGAAAGTGCCTATTTTACAAAGATCTCAATTTACTTGGCAAACTTCCATGCATTAAGTCTCCCTGCTTTGCTGTCAAGGAGTGAGGTATTGTTATCTCCATTAAGAGCAAGTGAGCCAGGAATAAATGCCTACTCTCTTCGTATTGCTACTGCTTCCTTTTATTTTCCTTTCTTCACATGGATAGTAGCCCTTAATTTAGAGTGTAGATTGTTGAGACTAGAGATGGTTCTGGCCCCAACAGAAGAGGGATGGCACCTCATCCCCATGCCAACACAAGGACATCTCCCTTTTTCTTCTGCAAGTGGCTGGCTGTGACCTAATTCAGTGCTGTCTTTAGGGATTCTCTTGTCTGTGCCACAGTTGCCATGGTCCCTAGGGAAGCAGTCAGCAAATAATTTAGAGGTAGGACCACCCAGCAGCCTCTTCTTCCTGCCAGTCCCTGACATGCAACTCTGGCAAAAGGCTCAGTCTTGCGTGGGAACATGGATCCATATGCAGAGAGGATAATCCTCCAGGGAGCCCTGTCCTGCACAAGGGTGGCCATGAATCGGGTCCTTTGGCTTCATACATGGAATATGTCACTTGGCTGAGTGAATTGCTCAAAGCACTGCTGAAAGGCAGTGGCAGATCTGTGGAAAGACTCAAGTATTGTGTGCTCCAGCCCATGCTGCTGCTGCTTGCAGTAACTCCAGTGCTGTATGATTGAATATATTCAGAGACCACTGCTCTGTGTGTCCTCTTACAGTTTAGGGTACCACAAGACCTGACATGGCACAGGAGCTGCATTCCCCTTGGAATGCACAGAACAGCGTGCACAGAACAGGTACAGCCATGTCAATAAGGAAGAACTAACATTCATTTATTTTGTTTATTGCCCATTAATTTTAAGGAGTGCTGATGCACTTCTATTTTCAATAGTCCAATTGCAGCTAATCATAACAGGAAGTAAATATTGGCCAACAGCCTTAGGAACACAAGCAGTTTGTGGCAGAAGTTATATTTTTGCTCGGCACCTGATGAGATGAGGCCTTGTTTCTGCCTGGGGAACAGGGGTTCGAAGGTTGCCTGTCACATGTCCTCTCCTGCTCCCAGATAAAGCTGGCAGGTGGAGCCAGGCAGGTGACTGACCACACAGCAGGGCCCCAGGGTGAACTGCTGCCATATGTGAAGTACTGTGAGCACAGCAGGGAGGGCCAGGCAGAATTAAATGTCCGAAACAACATAAGCACAATATTTCCCACTATTCTCCTAGAGAATGGCATGTTCTGTTGTTTTATGTAAATTTTAAGAGGATACAAGATAATCTGCTGTTTGCAATCCAGATTCATGGTGGAGTTTTGTTGGTGCTGGCTGGACTGTGTTGAAGTTGAGATGGAGTGTTTTACAAATCTGCTGTTTGTGACGATGTAAGGGGCGTCTCTGAATCCCAGCTGGATGGACCTCGCCTACTC
Source organism: Climacteris rufus (assembly GCA_013398175.1). Taxonomy (NCBI): domain Eukaryota; kingdom Metazoa; phylum Chordata; class Aves; order Passeriformes; family Climacteridae; genus Climacteris; species Climacteris rufus. The sequence continues at coordinate 366,028 of VZRZ01006992.1, forward strand.
AGCATGGATACTAGTTGGATGTGCAAGGGATTAGTGATGGGCTGTTGAGCTTTCAGAGCCATCTAGAACTCTGTAGTGTTGGCTTTCTTGAGAGGGTGCTGTCTGTCATGGTTACCTCTCAGCACAGGGCTTGGCTGGCAGCATCTGGAGAGGGTTACCATGGTGATGCTTTGAGTTACATGCCAAATTTAGTGTTCCCTATAGGTATGGAAAGTGTAGGATAGCCATAAATGGCTTCAGGACTCTCCCAGCCCTTGGAGCATCGGTGTAATAGTCCCGTTTGAGTTGCAAAGAGGTTGGAGAGGGATTGTTGTTTTACTGGGCTAAGAGTCTGCAGATGCTAATGGCCATGGCAAAGTAGGATGGGTGGCACGGCCAAAGGTTCTCAGGATTAATGGTGCTATTGTTTTACATGCCAGCGGTGCTTCACGTGTTAGTTCGTGTGATAGGGAAACAAAGACTTTAACATATTGAGAATGGCTCGTGAGGACTCGTTAGGCGACTCGCCCACGTATGGCTTTCATCCAGGTGCTCTAGGGCATGTGTCCGTGTTGAAGTGTAACCTGAACCATTTGCTGCCCAGCTCTGATCTCTCAGAAAAGCCCCAAGAACTTTACTGAACAGCCCAGGATTGTCTGGAGTTGGGTCAAGGCCAGAGCCAAGTTGAAATCCTGTCTTCTGCCCCTCTCTGAGTCTCACGGACTTGAGCTGCTTTCCTGGTGTCTGAACGCTGGCTCTCACCTGGCAAGAGAGCAATTTACCGTAATCCCAGCATCTCAGACTGCCACAGGACAGCCCTCAGAACCGGGGGACTCCTGTACCTGCTGAACCTGAGCTATGGAGGTGCTGTCATGGCAGGGAAAAGCATAATTTGGGCAAAGTGGGCATAGTATTTTCCCTGTAGACATACAGATAGTATTTTATCCTTTACTGGCTTTGTGAGAACTTTTTAGAATAATCTGCTAAAATAGCTAAAGTTTCTGTTGAACTTTAGCCCTTTGGGTCTGGCTCTTGTTGAGCTTGAAGGTCTGGTTAGTATATTTTTCCATCTCTAGAGTGTGGGGATGGAAGACAATACTGATTGCTGCCTTCTGATTACATCCTTAATCATTCCCATGTTTGGCTGTTGTTTGGAAGTAAAAGCCTGGATTAAGACTCTTTTTTTGTCTGGGAGAACAAGATCTAATTCTTCCTTTTTGAGTGTGGTTTCTCTGCTGTCCCGCTGACACACTGAGCTGAGAGATGTGGCTGCATCCTTTTGTAACTCTTCTGTGGCCTGTTGGAGCCTCTCCTCCTGCAGGCCTTTAGTGAGTGATGGAGGGAGGCACAGAATCTCAGATCTGGTTAGCTTGGGGGGGACCACAGTGAGGCATCTGGTCCAACCTCCCTGCTCAAGCAAGACCGTTCCAGAGCCTGGCACAGGATTCTGTCCAGACATTTCTGGAATATCTCCAGTGAGGGAGATTCCACACCCCTCCACACCCTCTCTGCACAATTTGTTCCAGTGCTTGGTCACCGGGACAGTAAAGGTCTTCCTTATGTTTAGGTGGAACTTCCTGGGCATCAGTTTCTGCATGTTGCCTCTTGTCCTATTGGTTTGCAACACTGAGAAGTGTCTGGCTCCATCTTCTTGGCACCCTCCTTTTAGATATTTATATATATTGATGAATCACAGAATCACCAGGTTGGAAGAGACCTTCAAGATCGAGTCCAATCCTTGCCCAAACACCTCAGATAAACTAAACTAAACCATGACACCGAGTGCCACATCCAATCTCTTCTTAAACATGTCCAGGGATGGTGATTGCACCACCTCCCCGGGTAGACCATTCCAATATTTTATCACCCTTTCTGTACAAGATTTTGTCCTAATATCCAACCTATATTTTCCTTGTCACAGCTTAAGACTGTGTCCTCTTGTTCTGTGAGTTGTTGCCTGGAACAAGAGACCAACCCCCACCTGACTACAACCACCTTTCAGGAAGTTGTAGAGAGTGATAAGGTCACCTCTGAGCCTCCTTTTCTCCAGGCTAAACAACCCCAGTTCCCTCAGTCGTTCCTCATAGGACTTGTGTTCCAAGCCTTGTTGCCCTGCTCTGGACACGCTCAAGTGTCCCAACGTCCTTCCTGAACTGAGGTCTCCTTTAAGTTCTTTTCTTGAGGCTGAGCGGGCCCAGCTCCCTCAGCTGATGCTCCACTCCCTTAATCATCTTTGTTGTCCTCCTCTGGACTTGCTCCAACAGTTTCACCCCCATCTTACGCCGGGCGCTGATGACTTTGGGCACTTCTTCCCGGCACAGCTGAGCTTGGAGGCAAACCCGGGAGGCAAACCCGAGGCGAGGCGGCCCTGTGCGGCAGGCGCTCCGGGGTGGGGCGAGCAGCGCGGGCCGCGGCGGGAGCGGGGCGGGCAG
>VZRZ01006993.1:0-63958 GCA_013398175.1 Climacteris rufus
GGCCGGGCAAGGGGCGGGAGGCGGTGGGGGCAGAGGGGCGTGGGGCTGCGGGGACACGGCGGCGGGAGGCCGGGACACCTTTGACAAAGGCTCCGGCGAGTGCCGGGGTGCGGAGAGAAGGCGAGGCCCGCAGTGTGTCCGCCGGCCCGGTGTCCCCGGGCTGTCCGGCCGTGCTGAGTGACCGCTGAGTGCGCGCAAAAAATGCACGAGTGGGAGCTACCGCCGGATACTTTGCTGCGGAGAGTTTTGGGGAAGAAATGCGGAACGACAGTGCAGGCTCCAGAGGATTAGTGCTCGCGATGTGTACATCAGTCTTCGGCTAACAACTTTTTGTTGTTGTTAAATCAAAATAAACAGACTCTTTGCCTGACTACATGTTTGTAAATGTATTTTAACTGCAGTCTGCTTGCCAGGTATGAGGCCCGTTAAAAAACAATATGGATGTTGCAAGGGAAAAGATAATCCTCTCCCTTTTGTTCAGTGGATCGTGTTTAGCTACAAAGTGGAACTGAAATGTAAAAATTAAGTCCAGTACTTTATTGCCTGGTTTGGTTGGTGTTGTACAAACACGCTTTAGTCCCCATGTTTGTTTTATTTTTGTTAAGTTTTAAATTTGTCTTTTCATATAAATATTTTTGTTGAGAGAGGCTGCTGGTTCTGCATTGCTAAAAGTAACTTAGATGCTAGTTGTCTGTCTGAAAATTTGGGAGTTTTATGTTCTCTTTTTTTAAACTTCCAAAAGTAGTTCTTTTGCACAGTATCTGAAGGAGACAGGAGACAATTTAATAAAATACTTTTTTTTAGGATGAGTTACTAAATACTAGTGCTTTAGTCTGTTAATATTCAGCTGGATTTGCCAATAAAATATGGAATTCCATGAGTCTGGAGTGACAAGAACAATAGCATGCTTGTGAAATTAGGTAATTTGGGCTCCTTTCAGCTGGCAAGTTGCTATCTTGGAGTACATCACTTCTTCCTGAGGTTGTACAGGTAAACTCAGAGTAAGGAACCAAACATGGAAAATGGAAAACTTAACTAGAATAAATAATCTCACTTCCATCAGTGATTACCCATTCATTGTGACACTGCATAATCTATTCATAATCCACAGTTTAGTTTAGAAAACTTGATGTGTTCTAACTTAAAAAATATATTTTCCACATTTTCTTTCAATGGTCCTAGTATAAATTAAAGGTTTTGTTTTTAAAATACTCTTTAAGCGCACTTTAAAATTATCCAAAATGTGAATTGTGCAGAGGTGGCTCTGTATCTGAGTAGAACAGTTTGCTGGTGTCCTCCTGAGGGATCATGTGGGGCTGTCTGCTCAGGGTTGTTGTTTAGTGTTACCAACTCTACCGTGGTGACTTCTGCGTGGTAAAAATCACAACCAAAAAATTCCCCAGTTGTCCCGGGTCCAGGACTTGCCAATGTCTGACTTTGGGGGAAGATGACCCCAGAATTATTAGATGGGGTAGCAGTGACAGTATTTGTGTCCTGTTCCACAAAATTTGAATAAAGGATTGATATTCTCTGATTTTGTTTTTATAATGGTGGCTATAGGAAAAGATTGATATCCTCAAAATTGACATGAATCTCTAAAACTGTTGAGACAATAAGTTGTGTTTGGTGGTTTTGTTTTTAACAAGTTGACTGAGTTTTTACAAATTCAGGGACCTTCTAACCTGAGGCTGTAGCCTCCGCCAGTTGTTTCTGTGTTGCAGAATTGCCCAAGGGAGGGTAACAGAAGCAGTGCTCCTGAAACAATTTCTAAAGGCTTCCTCCCTAAGCTCAGTGTTTGGTTACTTCAGCTCTTTGGTTTCTGTTCTGATTGCTCCATGTCCCACCGGCTGCCTGTGGAGCAGTAACTGAGCCACTTTGGGTTTTTCTGGCTGCCTTCCTCAGCTTCCTGAAGGGCTTGCACCTCCTGTGGGCGCCTGGCTCGGTGCTGGAACAGTGGAGGCTGCTTGAATACTTGGGAGTTGCCTGTAATGGGAGATGGGAGGTGAAACCTGGGAGGCAGCGGAAGCAGAGCTTATCCCAGACTGCCGATTTGACTGCTCTGCAGGAGGGTGGGGAGGGAAATCAGTGCCTATAACCAAACCCCCCTCCTTCCTTGACTCCCCTGTCGTCTCTGAGCCAGCCATCTCCCCTTCTTTTCCTAGCTCCTGTGTAGTTAATGTCAGCGCTGTCTTTCTGGACAAGTGAGTCGTTTCGATTTGTGCTGGGTAATAGTTTAACTGTAGCTGGCGTGTAAGGGCGGTTTGAGGGGACGTAGGGTGTTGGTCTGTTTAAAGAGCAGGCTCTGAAACAAAGTATTTTCTTTCCACAGGATGAAACTGTTTTAACTAGTAAAGAGCTTTTAATGTATCAATTTAAAGTGTCTGCTCTCCATCTTAAGATTCTAATAATGATTATTTCTAATAGCTCCTCCTGGTAATTAAATATAAGGATTTTATTTAAAAAGATGATCTAACAGACTCATTATATGGCTTCTATGTTAAACATTAGAAATGTACCTGTATGCAAAAATCAATAGCAATTTGCTCATGGGTTTCAGACTTTTGAGTAAGATAAAATAGTAAGGAAGAGCAGTTTGATAATTTGATATTATGCTTTTTGTTTTTTAAAATATAAAACTATTTGCAACTGAGTACCTTTATAGTTCTGCATAGCATATCTCTGTTTAAAGCATACATCTGCTTTAAAAACCTTTCTATACCCTAGTCTTGCTCATCTTAAACTTTCCAAAAGATGCATTACTGAACACAGTGACACTGGGAGTTTGGAACTGAAGCCGAAACTGAAACCAGTCCTGTGCAGTGGCAGAAGCGGTGAGGCCTTGTGGGTGTTCACAGAAATGGACACTCTGCCTCTCTTGTCCAAATGCATTTTAGTAATGATCATAGCATAGTCCTTATTTGTGTGGCTTTTAGGGAAGAGTCCTGGCTACCTGTCTGTATTTTCATGTTTGCTTAGAGTACTATTTTTGTTTAGTATAAGATGTACCCCTGGGATCCTGAAAACAGCTTGAGACATTTAGCTTTCTTTTTCGTTATCTTTTAAGCTAGTGTTGGATTGTAAATGAGACAAGGCTAGGTTAGACAGTTATGTGAGAATCAGGTGAGGAAGGTCACTTGCTACCAGTGCAGCTTTTGGCAGCAGGTTTTTCCAGAGGAAAATGTACATCTTGTGCTTTGCTGAAGGCTGTACTGGACTGTATAAATGCAAGAAGGGAGATGCATTCTTAAAGCAACTTTATTATTTATTGTTATTTGCTAATGTGAAGGAAAGCAGTGTTTAGTTAGAGACACAAAAAATGCATCATGTCTACAATAATATGAATCAGGAATTGCAATCTGTAGCTGAAATAATATTGTTCTTTCAGTGTTACTCTAATTCTTGTATTTCATACCATTAAGTGTTGAGTAACAAAGATGCTTTGCAGAGGATTGTGGTGTGATGATTTAACAGAAAGCCAATATTCCAGCTTACAGGAGTTTGTAAAGGGAGAGCTCTTCTCCCTGCCTGCTGTGCCACTTGCTTAGAAACACCTTGCTCATATTTGTTGGGGTTTTTTATTCTGAGATTCAATGATCATTTTTATAAGAGCAGTGCTTGCTTTTCTCTTTAGAAGAACCTTTTTACTAAAGCAGAGTTTGACTGAAACTCTTACTCAAAAATTATCCTCTGTTTTCATGCTGGAAATGGAGCTTCTAGTCACAATGTTTTAAATCACATGTTTTAGTCATTCTGTAGCCATAAATAAATGTTGTAAAAGTTGATACATGAGTTGCAGGATTTGCACAGAAATAAAAATAGGATAAAAAGAGCTGAGATTCACTAAGTGTTCTGTATCAGCTGTGCTTTTGTGTGCATGGAGCTAAGACAAGAAAAAAAGCCTCTTTCCTTATCCTAAAAATAAATTATTAGTTTGTAGCTGTGTCTGTTCTCCCATTGGCAGTGTTGGAGTTGATTAGGTGTGTCAAAGCAGCAATACCTTAGCTTAGCAGTAGGAAGAACTGAGTCAGGTATCTGACATCATACTTTCCAGAAATTATTCAATGTGGGATTTTTTTTAACATATTTTGTGCTGATGGCAAGAACATTCTTTGATGTAGATGCAGAACTTAAAGTGAAAGTAAGCCTGTTCTGTACTACTTCAGCCTTTCACCAAGAATAGGCTAAGCATGGATAGGGACAGCCCTGTTTCAACTGTCCACTCTAGCAAAAAACACTGAAGAGCTTCTGAATGTGTTGTGGTAGGAAAATATGCCACTGATTTTTCAAGTACATTTTCAGTGCTGACTTTGCTTCAGATATCAGTGCATAGCAAGTAAGGTGACCTCAGGTGATCTTGCAAATAACCAGCTGTGTGCTTTATGGAAAGTTGCAATAGTAATAAGGTTTTTTTTAAAAAAAAATTACTTCTGTGGAGATAACCTGAAGTATTTCTCAGACTTTTTATGGTAAGTTTTCAGTGTAGTTGTGATTGCAGATTTTTCTGTAGTCCTCATTGAAGCAATTGACAAAAAACTTTTCCAAAGAAACTCACATGTACTCCAAATTTTGTGTAATTTCCGTTGGCTGAGCATCCTTTTATGTAACAGGTAATAGTCTTTAAGTTGGCTGTGGAACTGTGTGCTTCAACATCAGCCTTTTATTAAGGTTCAGTTGAACTGCTGCTAAATCATGTTGGCAGAGGCACTTTTCTGAGGGCTGTGAGAGCACTTGGAAACTTTTTGCTGTGAGACCACATCCCTTCAGCACAGGCAACTGTGGGAGCTGAAGTTATCTTGTGGTTGATTGCAGACAAAAGAAATGCTGGGCAAGGAGCTAAAACGTTCTGAGAGAGGAAGTCAGAAGCTCTGCTTGTTTGCCTGGTATTTTATGTGTTGCTTATAGGCCATATGTATTAGATTTTTCATAGAATTTGAGCAACACTTGCTGAAAATTTCTGGAGTGTGCCAAAGTAGCCTCATATTGTATTAGTGACACTGCTGCTACTCCTGGGATGCACACCAAGTGGTAATGCTGCTTGGACCTTCTGTGTCTTTGCTTCATCATTAGATCTGATTGTTTACTACTTGGGGAAGAAAAGGCATCTGGTGTAGAAAAAATATCTGACACTTTAATCTTTCTTGATTAATCTCTTAAAGGTAATGAGGAGGCTTTCTAGGGCATGGTAATCTGTGTAATACTGTTTTAGCTTTGTTTACTGCAGAAAGTAGACTGTAAAGAGAAGTGATAAGGCATAGCATTGCAGATGTCAAAGATGTGAAACCATACTGAGTGGGAGTAATTTGCATTCTTAAAGCATAATTATCCTGGAACCTGCTTGTCTAAACTTACTTGGTTAGATAGTGATTCAGTGATGATACAGCAGGGACATGCCACTAATAAGGATTTTTATAGGTGTGATAAACGTGCTGTGACCTGGGAGGGCAGGGAAATATGTAATTGCATTTTTGACTGCTTTGAAGTTGTATTGTGGCTTCATCTAGGAACATATAATACTGAGGACACGTAAACAAATAGCTCATTTTCCACCTGCAAAGCACAGAGAAGTGACAAGTGATAACAGAACCCCTTGTGAGGATTCTTTTGGCCAAAATTATTAGATTTTGCATTTTGATAGCAGTTGTTAACTTGAGGGAAATTGGAATTGGTCATGTGCTTAGCAGCTTTCACTGTATAATTAAACAAGATCAATTAAAGGCAATACTGCCCAAGCAAAGGCCTTGCAGCTTGAATTTCTATATTTATTTAGTCCATGGCATTCATCATATGTGCTGCTTTTTATATTAACACTTGTTAAACAAAAGAGACTGTAATCATATGAGATACTGTAATTTGGCTCTGTTCTTTTATGGGGCACTTAAATGGCCATTGGAGTGTAGATAATCTAAAAGTATCTACAGATTAGTAATATTAGTCAAATTAGTAATACTTTTCTGTAACACAGATAAATAATAGTTCAATTCAGCCAAACTTTGCTTGGCAGAAGAATTAAAAATGAAACAAAGCCCTCTAAATGTTATATAAAAATGTAGAGAAGGGAAGCCTTTTTTAGAACCTGCTGCAAATACCTGAAGGTTACAGGGTGGTTGCAGATGAGTGCAAGTTGTGCCTGCAGTTCTTTCTGAACAAGGGATCTTTCTGCTATTTGGCCTCAGAAATAATCTGTAGTAATGTATAAATACAATGATGTGTACATGTATATTCAAACACATGCACTGTACAAGATAATGGTTACACGCTAATGTACTTTTCTGTTCTCATCAATGTCATCTTCTGTTGGCAGCAGCAAAGATCAGATATGTTGGGACCTGTGAGAAATACTTAGTATTGTTAACAGTTGCTGCATAGGCTGTCAGAGGATTGCATCCAGGAACTTTCCCTAATGCTTCTCAAATCAATTTAATTGGAATGATTGTCATCTCTGTACTCTCTGGTGCCATCATTTGAAGGAGGCTTTAAATCTTACAAGTACAAACGTACAGAGTTCTAAAGTCATGTGGATTGTTTACAGTGACATTGGACACTATCACTTTTCTCACTGTATTTTTCCAATGTGCAATGGTAAATATGATGCTCCACAGTGGAATTGTTTCAGTGCATATAAATAAGCACTAGAACATGAAACAGATCTGATTAATGTTTTGTGTTGTAGCTGACTTGCAGTGTGTAGTGTAGCTGATTGATATCTGTGAAATTGGAGGCTTTTTGAAACTACAGCTGTGAGTGAGAAAGATGGTGTCATCCTTTCTACAGGGTCTTCCTTTTTGTGTCATGTGTCCTCGGTCTTCATTTTCTTACCTCAGGGTTACTTGAACTTATTTGTTGTTTCCCTCTGGGTGTATCTGATGGCCTCAGTTCTACCTGTAGAACACAGGGATTTGAGGTGTATTTGAAGCTGAAATGAGTAATGGAGAAGGCTTGTGCTTTCCCTGCTGTGAAAGAAGTGTTCTGACAAACTCAGTGCCTTAGGGATAGTTTCTGCCTACTGACTCTTGTGGTTTCTTGAACATATTTATACAGTGAACACTGTAATTATTTTCACAAGAGGGCACTCATCCACCTGAATTCAAGGCCTCTCCTCAGAGAAATGTGTGTTTGTGTAGTGTAAAAAAGCTTTGTTTGGTATGGTGCTAGATGCCATTAAAAGACAAATAGAAGGTCAGGCTGGGGAAGGGAAAAGTGGTGGGTGGATGAAAGATGGAAGCTGTACTTGTGTCTTTGCCAGAGAGGCCGTTCTAGAATATCCTTTGGGGAGGATGATAATTAAATTTAGGCAGAATGGAACACTTAACAGCTGCAGGGAGTTTAATGCTGACTGACCTAGGCTCTTTGTAAACTTTGCCCATCTGCTTGGCTACCTACAAAATCAAGCTCTGAGAGTGCTACAAACATTTGAACTTTGTAAGATGAGTATAATAGTTCATACTCTAATGGACTGTCAGTTGCTTAGAACTGTTAAGAGAATCTCTTCTTTAAACCAAAGCAATATCCAACATTACTCTCAAAATTCTCTGAGAGCTTCCTCATACAGTCTTTCCCAAAGGAGTCTTGTGAAAGGTTCCCTTCCTCCAATATAGCCTTTTCTTTTCTGCTTGGGGAGCTTAATTTTAAGGATAACTTATATGGCAAAATATATGGCAAAAAATGCTGAATGTTTCTTTATTTTTTGATTTTTTTAACAAATAGTACCAAGACAGATGCTCTGTGTCATGGGGTATAAGCTGTTTCAATAATTTGGGTTTACCAGAGTAGAATAGAAAAAGGAGTTCTCAGATGTGCAGACCAGGCATTGGCTTACCCTGTATATCAAGTAACTTCAGGTCATGTGGCAGAGCAGTTTTGGAGAACTCTTTAGATAATGCTTTGAAACTGAATATATTTAATTCAAGGCCTTACTGGTGAGCAAGCATGTGAAGGTTTAGGCAACACTGTATAAGCTGATTTCCTGGCTATAGTCTTCAGGTGCTTAAAATAGCAGATTGGACTGAGACAGTGTAGGATACTCCTAAGATAATTCTAAACTATGAACAAACACCTTCCAGTTCCAGCATTTTTTGATAACTGTCCTCTCTTTTGGTTTGTTGTTTTTTTACAGTCCAAGCCATATATATTTGACCGGGTGTTCCAGTCAAACACATCACAAGAACAAGTCTACAATGACTGTGCTAAGAAGATTGTCAAAGGTAAGGTGGAGGAGCAACTTTACCACAAGAAAATCTCATCTTACTGTGGATTTCAGTGTTGCCAACTAGTACTTCTCTTGCTGCCTTTTATCCCTGAATGATTGTAAGTGCCAGCATAGACTGTAGCAGTATACAATCATCCTGCAATTGAGACAATAAATTATGTCAATGCTTAACCTGCTGTTTCAGTTGATTGGAACATTTGATAACATTTACCTGTTATGTTTTGGTTTAGTTTTTTTATACAGTTCTCTGCAATGATTTTTTAAAAACAATTTGTCAGAAATTAATCATGATAACTGTTATTAATAGGTTTGAGGTATGTCATCTGCCCTCCACATGTCCCCTCCCCCCCAAATTTATTGGTGAAAAGCGTTGTACATAAGTTTGTTTGGAGGAATATAAGAGGAAATGAAAATTGTGAAACATGAGTTATTGGTGTACTTGTCAGGGGGTACAGTTTCTCCAAAACTGAATTGCCAGAATTAGCCTAGTAATTTCAGAAAATCAAGGAAGGATATCACAAGGAAGGTTATGCCACTGTAAGTTTTTGTAGTAAGGAATTAGCTAGTTTTCTGAAAATAAAATTGTTTTGTTTCTTGAGTACATCAATAAGGTCTAATTGACACAGCTTTCAAAACAGCTTTACAAAGCCTTGTCAGAAACCCCTGAAATATCAACTAGCAGTGACAAGAGAATATTGAGTCAATTTATGAGAAAAGTGAATTGCTGGAGGAAATCCATGCTGCTGCTTAACCCTTTAATGAGTTAAATAGTAATCAAGATCAGATCAGAATTTTGCTCCTTAAAAAGTGGTTTTAGCTAAGGATTGGAATGCTGACCCTTTTCTCTGTGTAAAACTCGGATCTGTGTGTGGCACCTCTCAGCTGTGCTACATCAAGTGGCAGCTGAGCTCCGGTGCTGGGACAGATGCAGGTATGGGTATGATGGGGTGCCAGAGACCTGCCCATTTGGAGCACCTCCTCATGCTTGTTTTTGGAAAAGAAAGGTTTGCTTGCAGGATGTGATTCTACAGTAAGTTACTTGTAAAGAAGCCAACCCAGCAGCCCCTCACCCCTCAGTCTAAAACTTCAGCTTGGTTCATTTGTAATTTGAAACAGAAGCTTATGGTGGAAGAGTAAGATGCTTGACACTTAGGGCATTGCTCATTCTCATCACAATTGGACAATTAAACTCTCCTGAAGGCAGAAAATCTGATGATGTTCTCATATGTGGTTTCTTCTGAGATACCAAAGACCATCTGTTCAGCCTGGCAATTGTATCAATTTCCTTTTTGTTCCTGTCTGTTAAGTCCTGATTTTTCTGGTTGAAGAAACGGGTGGTTCTATTACAGTCGGCTTCTAAGGCACAGCCGGTGATGGCATCACACGTTCAAAGAGGTGGGGAGGAACACCCTCCCTCCCCCTAACTCTAGCACAAGGTTCCCAAACATTCAGTGATTTAACCTGCTGGGCATTTTAGGAACTGTCTGCTTGCATTGTATTTCATTTGACTTACCTTTGGCAGAAGGACAGGAATGTTAATGAAAATGAACTCTACTCTTTCTCTGTAGATGTGCTCGAGGGATACAATGGTACAATATTTGCTTATGGACAAACATCATCTGGAAAGACACACACTATGGAAGTAAGAAATGTTAAAATAATTTTCTCATAGTGTCCCTGTCATGTCTTTTCATGGCAATAGTATTTTCTTTCTATAAATAAGGTATCTACTTGTTTTCTTCTTGCAACATTTTGATACCTTATTTTTAGGACTGAGAATGAGAATGACAATTAGTGTGGCGCTCTTTCAGCCCTCAGTAGAAGAATGATAAACACAAGAATAATGTTAATAGCATATTTTCTGTGTACTAGTTTGGGAGAATTCTGAGCACCTCTGGGTAATGTTGGGGCTGAATGGATGGTTGACTTTCCTTTACAGATTGAGTGCATTGTACCTATCAGCATTTTAAAGCTAATTTGTCTGTTAACCCGAACCAGATGTGTTTGTATACTGCTTGTAATGTTGGATTCAATATGAATTTTTTGTTGTATTGTATCTTTTTCTATAAAGGGGAAACTTCATGATCCAGATGGAATGGGCATTATTCCAAGAATAGTGCAAGATATTTTTAATTATATTTACTCCATGGATGAGAATCTTGAGTTTCATATTAAGGTAAATTTTTCTTTGTTTTTACTTATTTAATTTGTATTAGAACTGGAAGGTAGTCTTTGGGTAAATGGATAATCTGTATCTGTTTCAGATACTTCTAGCTTGGAAACATGATAACCTGAGTTATTTCTGAAGTAACTGATTCTTCTTAAAGAAGAATTATGTTAACACTTGAATTTTGTTCCACTGAACGCTGATGGAAGCTATCCTGATAACCTATGACAGTGCTGACAGTGCTTGAAACTTTTGGTCAAAACAGTTTCTTCTTAAAGCCTTAAGAACTTGAGCTGGATATGGTGTTATGTGGGAGGTCACAGTAATCATCCTGGATCCTTGTGGTCAAAAAGCAAAGCATTTTTGCTTTCTAATGTGTATCTTTTCCTCTTCCTACTTCTAGGTGTCATATTTTGAAATATACTTGGATAAAATAAGGGACCTTTTGGATGGTAAGCCTTTTATTTGTATTTAACATAGAAAATAAATTGTTCTGGAGTGACATATTAAAAAAATCCTTATCATGTTAGTTAGGTATTCATTATGCTAATAACCTATGCATGATAAAGGTACCTCATAATGGGGAAGCATGGAGCTCATCTATGTAATATTACTAAAACTGCAGTGGTGGGGGTTTCTTGTGTGTTAAGTTTTTGTAAAGTGTTGCTGAGAGGGAACATTTGTGAGTCAGCCATGCCTTGGTACACAGTGCTTTCATTCATTTTTGCCTTAGCTTTGGAACTTTTTCTCTTCCAGTTTCAAAGACCAATCTCTCTGTTCATGAGGACAAAAATAGAGTTCCCTATGTAAAGGTGAGCATCAATCTGATGTGTTTTCATCTTGCACTCTTCTGGTGTGCACTATTTGCTTCTGCCTTGTTGGTGTGGTGTAACTTTGCCCTCTGTTTTCTTTCCCCAAAGGGTTGCACAGAACGTTTTGTATGTAGTCCAGAAGAAGTAATGGATACCATAGATGAAGGAAAATCAAATCGACACGTAGCAGTTACAAGTAAGTGTCATCTTTTGTTTCCTTTTAGTGCTTTATCTGTTTGCTGCTGGGATACCTTAAAAAAGTAGGGAAGGCAAAAATAGTGAGCTAAATAATTCAGGTTTTTGAAGGGATCTGGCATAAGCAGTTTCAGTATGTCTTTCAGAAATGAGTATTTAAATTCATTTCTTGTTGGATGATGTTGCTTAGACTTGGACTGAAAGGAGAAAGTAAGTAATCAGTGAGGAGCTGTGAATCACTGGAGAAAAAGGTGTAGTTCTGCTTTAGGAATAGTGCAAAATCCCAGCTTGTGGAATTTGTTTCAGTTAACCTAGAAATCTGTTAGTAAGGCACTGTGGCTCATCCACAGTTTGACCATTCTGTTGTGTATTCTAAGAGCAGCTGATCAGAATATGCATTCACACCTGCTGCAGATTTAAGCAGCATCCCAAGGTCCCAAGATTTTTGGCTGTAACATGTAACTGAGCTGCAAGGAGCCATGTCAGAGGTCTCCAAATTCCCCCAGGAAGCAGGATTAGGAATTGACAGAGGGGTTGAAGACCAGGAAAGATGTAGGTGTATGTGGAGTGGAACTTGAGTTCTTAGCAGCTGAGGTGACTGTCAGAGATCCCAGAGCTGATTTGAGTCTGTTTCACAACCTTCCTGTGTCTAGTTCTTTATTCAGGAAAAGAGAACATACAATCATTAAGAAAATATAAGGGACTTCTCATTTCTTCAGTTAAGGATCAAAAATGAAAATATGATGGTCCTTTTAAGGAATGATTCAGTCTTGCCCTTTGACTTCACTGCTCCTAGGTGGTAATGTTCTAAAGTGGGGACTGCACTAAGAAAATCTGGGTAGAAGAGTATTGTTTTGTGTTGAGCTGCTGCTTTGGCATCAGTAAGCTGGTACTTTTAGATCTGTGAGGGATTTATAGCTCAGAGGAAGAAAAAAATAGATATTCCCATTCAGATTGCAGTCTGCTTAGATTTTGTTAATGAATTAAAATAATACTTGACATTCTACAGGTCTTATTTGGTCTGCATGTTTAACAGCAGGAGGGGCAGTACAAGAAAGGGCTGAAAGGCTATGGCCAGTTCAGATTTTCACAGAAGGATAAAATGTGCTACACTGGAAGTCTACAAAAAATTCTGGTATCAAGTTCTACATATGCTTTCTGTTGTAATAAAGTAAATTAATGTGTGACATCCATAGTTGACAGGCTAGCAAACCTGATGAATGAGCTTATGTGGTGTTAGTAGGAGCTCAAGGGAAAACTGGATCTTTGTTCCTCAGTTGGATGGTGCCATTGGTTTTGCTGCCTCTGGTTCTACTGTCATTTAGAGTTTACACTGTACAGCTTCTTTTGCTTTGGATGGTTTGCTGCACTGTGAGAAGGTGTTGTTTTAAGTGAGTTTGCTTGTACAAATCTTTTTGACAATGTGTATGTTTTGAATTACAGATATGAATGAACACAGCTCCCGAAGTCATAGTATTTTTCTTATTAATGTAAAACAAGAGAATACTCAAACAGAACAGAAACTAAGTGGAAAACTTTACCTGGTGGACTTGGCAGGTAGTGAGAAGGTAATTATAAGTTTCTTTTTCTGCTTTGAAAAACTGTTTCTTTTCTTTACAGTCAAGTATTTTACATTAGTGTAAGACTGATTGTTCATTTGTCATCTCTGAGGTGTGTTAATTTTGACTTTGAAACGTGGTTTGTGAATCCTAGGCTGGCTTGGTTAGATACTGCCACTTTAAGCTGATCTGCATTTCTGCAGTGAGGGTTTGCAAGTCTGGACAAGGGTGGGGAAAGAGGGTAGAGTTCAGTTTCGATATCTCAGAGTGCAAAAAAAAAAGGTGTGGAGGTGTGTGGGTTAGCCAGGTACAGGCATAAAGTTTTATGATTGTGGAATATCTGGGTTTTCTTATGTAGTGATACCAAGCCTCTTAATTTGAAAATCTGATTAACTTTGGTTGAAATGACAGCTTGCTTTCCTATGTCAGTGGCTTAAAGCAGGGAAGGAAATGCATACTGTAATTAGCCTTTTAAGAGCTGGATTTTAGACATCCTTTCATCTTTGCTTCTGGGTTTATCCCTGTCTTTGTCTCCAGTTTCTTCAGTTGTTTCTGCTAGCTATTGTTTTCCTTACATCATTGTTCTGTGACCTTGTTGTTGTTTCTGATTCTATGTTTATTCTGAAATGTGTTTCTTTAGTCATAGCCTTTTTTTTCTTTTGAAGAAGAGGGCTGGGTTGCAGGTCTCCTTTCTCTGTAGTTCCTTTCACTGTTTGTTTCAAACTTTACTTCTGTGCATTTCCCCAGTCTGTTTGAAATACATGGAGTTTTCTAATGCTCTGATTGGGTTTAAACACAGGGAAGTAGAATTGTGTAGTTGTAGTCGTGATTAGGGCTCTGTGGAAATAGTAAAGGGAGGGTTATAGAATTGAGTCAAGTTCAGCCCTTGAGGCAAAAGAGGTGAGGTAAATAAATAGAATGGAGTCAGGTCAGATTTTTTCCCATTTCTGCTGATACCTACATAAGTTCCTAGAGCACTCATGTAAGTCAGATTCAGCTTCTGAAATCTGTTCTCACAAATTTCTGCCCATGAAGACTCTCTGCTGTATTTTCCAGGGGTTTATGGTTTGTTTTTTTAGAGTTTTTAGGGAGTAGTGCTGGTTTGGTTTTAAAGATGACCTCTGGACAAACTATTCATAATGCTTATTTACTTTTAAGGAATTCAATGTTTTTGATACACTTCAAAAAGCTTTTGAAGTTGTTAATTTGACAGAAGTTTTAAACTATGTTTATCTTCACCAAAAAGTTGTATTTTGCAGGGAGAATATTGACTTTAGTTTGAAACATCAGAAACGTCTTCAAGCACTGAGTTTTGAATGAGAAATTGATAAGGAATCGGGGAAAGAGTCTGAGGAAGAGTTTGCTTATTCAAATTCAACTTGCTTATGAGTACCTCATAAAGTTAGGGAGATTGACTTATAAGTGGAAAAGTTACTTAAGTTTTATCTTAAATATAGAAGGTGTTTTTTGAAGATGTATTTAGTAATGTACTGATATATTATAGGTTAGTAAAACTGGAGCAGAAGGTGCTGTGCTGGATGAGGCCAAGAACATCAACAAGTCTTTGTCTGCTCTTGGAAATGTCATCTCAGCACTGGCTGAAAGCAGTGTAAGTGTTCTCTTTTGTATTTTTATACTGTAAAGGGTAAAGGTTTGTATCTCTGAGCTTGGTATTATGCAGAAATTCTTACCAATGTCAGTGACATGCATGGTGTCTTTTAAACTAAACCAGTTGCATCAGTGCATTGCAGATGGCCCATTACTCTTGTACTGTGTTGACAGTAAAGCTTAATAAATTGCATTTCATGCTGAGAGACTCAAGCATCATATTGTTAGTTTTACTGTGTTCTGAAAGTTACCAAACATAGAAGTACAAGTTTGTCATCCCATATATCTTCAGTCTTACGATTTATGAATTAAAGTAGAATTGAATGTCTTTCTAGTAAAGTTCTACCTAGCAAAAGTGTAATTCATATTTCAACAGATTTAATGTGTCTGAAAAACCATGACTGATCATGTAACTGTTTTCTTGGTAGACATATGTTCCATATCGTGATAGCAAAATGACCAGAATCCTTCAAGATTCCCTAGGGGGTAATTGCAGAACCACTATTGTTATTTGCTGTTCTCCATCTTCTTACAATGAATCTGAAACGAAATCTACTCTTCTGTTTGGCCAAAGGTGAGTAAATGACTTAACAGAAATAAATGCAATATGAGAAACAAGTAAATTACTCAATTAAGATTCCTGAACCAAATTAGTTAGAATGTTTACTTTCTTTCTGTACTTCTCCAGTGTATATATGGCTAAGTGTTGTGATCTGTCTTATCCCATATTATATAAAAATCCTTAAACCAGCCAGGATCCTGCAGACTGTATTTTTGAGAGGACAGCATATAATTTGGTTCAGAATGGGTTTTGATGTATAGTCTCAGAGGGTAATAAGTACTTACCCCTCACCTGCCCCACCCCTAAAGTGGAAGAAGGTAGGAAGAAACTCTTCCCCATTAAGCTGAGGCCTTTATTTGCCAGGAGAGCCTGTCCTCTGGTCTGTGTCTACCATTCCAGCAAACTTTGAGTTGGTACTTGTAAATTCCTGTCATTTGTAACTGAATTTATATGTACCCGTTTCATATTTGGTATTTTGTTAGGCAGCTTTTCTTTACCTTTCTATTATTAATTCTTCATTGTTATACTCCAGTTCCTGACACTAGATTGAATCACTTCATTTGCTGGAGCACGTTACAAAAGCAGTCAACATTTTTCTGGTCCATCTGATCTTTGATGTTAGTGTACCTCTTCCACTTCAGTTCAACAAGATAGTTTCTTGTTGGTCTTCTCTGATAAGTTTTGTATTATGGAAAGTAGACTAGATGATTAGGAATCTGGCAGAATATGAATAGTTAGTGAGTGTGGAGTAAGGACTGCATTCTGCAACAGTGGAGGCTTTTGGTCTCCTTTTAGAAGCTAGGAGGTCTTTTCTTTCTTTTTATTATTATTGAATGAGCTACTGGAAAGTGTCTTCCAGCTGTAGCTGTGTAGTTTCACTGCCTTGTGCTCTTGACTTCGTCAGGAATTAACAGAGTGCTCTTCTGTCTCAGCTGCCATACTTAGCCCAGTGTATTAATTCTGCTTTGTAGGAATGTGAAATTTATGCTGAAACCCTCAGCTGTAGTAATTGAAGGCTACATAATAATATATACTATAGTAGAAAAATCATGTGTCTTTTAGTAGTAATGTCTCACTAAGACTTTGCAGAAAGGTAATTACAGAAGTTATAATGCAGAGCAGGGGAGATGTTTAACTGCCATTGAGTTTTTTTACCTGTTCTGATTTTTGGGGTGGGGTATGTGGTAGTAGGAGAGCAAACAGAAAAACTACTGAGATAAGTGAGGTATGGCACTAAAGTAAAAACCAGACACGTTGACTTCATGAATATGTTATCAGTGCCTGTAGTTTCATCTCCAGACCTCATTTAATGGCATTCACCTGACTGAATGTAGAGAATCACAGCTGCAGTTATCTAAATAGCTTGTAACACCTTTTTGGTTAGTGGAGATCTAGTAATTGGATTTTTGGGTTGAAATGAGCAGTTTTTTAGATAAGCCAGATGGTTTGCACCCTAAAAGTGTTACACTCTCCATTGAACAGTGCTTGCTAGATGTGAATACCATCCTTTGTTCAAAACTGAGCACAACTGTCCTGACCTGAATTCTTTCAGGTGAAAGTATGCAGCTGAATTTTTCCAATTCATTCAGCTTGAGATTTCTCAGCTTTCCAAAAGTTGTGTTGCTCTGTCCATTAACAGTTTGATCAATCCAATTGAAATAATAGTAATTTGATAGGGAATAGAAAGAAGCTTTTGGAAGGGGTGGGAATATTTATGCTTTTACCGGTGATATGTGGACAAATCATTAAATAACCTTTAATTCCTTTCTTTAAAAATGAAATCTCAGAGCTTTTTGCTTTTTCTATGTAGAGCAAAGACCATTAAGAACACCGTGTGTGTCAATGTGGAGCTCACAGCAGAACAGTGGAAGAAAAAGTATGAGAAGGAAAAAGAGAAAAACAAGACTCTGCGTAACACCATACAGTGGCTGGAGAACGAACTCAACAGGTGGAGGAATGGTGAGAAGCAATTATATTATTATTCTGCAAAATTTAGGTAAGACAACAGACACTGAATTATTCTTCAGGATATCAGGAGTAGCTAAGAGCACTATGTAGGACAGTAGTAAGGATACTAAAGCTATGACATTAAGTCAGCTTTGGAACTTGATATTTTTCACTTTATTGCAACTGAAACAACTTTTAATAATCACGTAATGGCAAATAAGTCTGAAAGTATGTTTGTGTTATATTGTTCAACACTTGGTTTGCTAGCAGAACTAGAGTTACATACGTTGTCAACATTTTATTTTGGGGGACAGAAAACTCATAATATTTGTAAGTGCAGAAACTGAATAAAACCTTTCTCTGGCTTGGTTTTCTGATTCAAAACAATATTGCAAGATCTTGTCCTCATTTAAAACTTTGTGAATAGGCAAAAAACCCACCCAAACCCCAGAGCTGCTGACAGCACCAAATGGGTGCCTGTTCACTCTTCCAGAATGATTAACTTCTTATCAATTGAAGTTGCTGGCAAAATGCAAGTTAATAATGAAGCCGTAAATTCAGGAAAAGAGGAACACAGGTCATACTTAGAGATATATTCTGGAGTTTAGCAGCTATCAAAGATGATTTTGCAATCTTGTAGACAACTGTACCACATCCTGATATAAATCTGAAAAAAATGGGTTTGCTGAAACAAGTTTAGTGGGATGGGGTTTTTTTTATTGTTTCATAGAGCTGGTATGAGGCCACACCTGAAATGTTAAGTGTAGTTCTCTCGGAATATTGACACGAGATACTGGAGTGCTGGAAAGAGCCTGTACCTTCCAAGGACTGCATAAAATGTTTTGAATAAAGCACTAAGGAATTTAGTTTCATTTACCAGAGAAGGGCCTTGACTAGCATGTCGTATTTTCTTCTGTGTGAAGTTACTGTTCTCATCAGAAAAAGCTGTAAGAACATAAAAGGATACAAGTATAACTGACAGTATTTTACATTAGAAGCAACACAATTTAAAAGTAAATATGGCTACCTAGTCTTCTGGGAAAGTTAGGTAACTATCTAGGAGATAAGGTTTGATGTGTAATTTGGAGCTCATAGCAGAGTAACTGGGTGAAATACAACGTTTTGTGGAAAGTAGGAAATAGTTTGGATGATCTTGTGGTTGTTTTTTTTGTTAAGTAGTCAGGCGAACTCAATTGCTCATTAGCTGAGCAATACTGTTAGTAGGAAATATGTAATAGTTCTCATGGGTAATTTTGTGGAAGATATGTCATGCTAACTGTACTAAAATTAAGTGTATTTTTAAGGGGAGACTGTACCAGTTGATGAACAGTTTGACAAGGAGAAGGCCAACTTAGAAGCTTTTGCAGTGGACAAGGATATTACTGTTATTAATGATAAACCAGCTACCACAATTGGAGTAACTGGGAATTTCACTGATGCTGAGAGAAGGAAGTGTGAGGAAGAAATTGCTAAACTGTACAAACAGCTGGATGACAAGGTATGCCATTCTTATTTAATGTAAGATCTCTTGAAAATACATCTTGAACTGTATTGTGTAATATGTCCTCAACATTCTGGTGAGGGGAAGCAGAGGGGCAGGTACAAATCTCTTCACTCTTGTGACCAGTGACAGGATCCAAGGGAATGGGCTGAAGCTGTGTCAGGTTTAGGTTGGATATTAGAAAAAGCTTCTTCACCCAGAGGGTGGCTGGGCACTGGGACAGGCTGCCCAGGGCAGTGGTCAAGCCTGACAGGTCAAGAAGTTCAGGCACCGGGTGTGACTCTTGGGATGTCTTGCACAGAGCCAGCAGCTGGACTTGATGATCCTGACAAATCCCTTCCAACTCAGGATATTCTATATTTAATTTGCCAGTGTTCATTTGTTAGCTCAGCTTGTTTAACTATTTGCTGAGAGTGCCCACTCTTATTTCTGATTAAGAGAAATCAAAGTTGCCTGATCTGGTGCTAAGGGAGTAACCCTTCCTAGCTGGAAAATAATGGACATGGTAAAATGAGTAATTTGAAGATAAAACCTTTTTCTTCCCATGGTATATATTTTATTTGAATATAATTTCAAATTTAAGCAGTAGTACTATATTTGGATAAAAAAAAGTCTTTTAATTAAGTCTTAATTTTTTCTTGGAAGTTAGAACAACTGGGAGAAAACTTGCTAAAGCACGAGTGTAAGACTTCTGTCTCTGAAGCGTGGTGTGTTACACATACATGCCAGGTTAAGAGCCTAATGAATCAACCAGTGAAAAGAACAGGATTATTTTTTACTTTCATTGCTTTCAGTTGTGTACTTGTCTCAGAATAGGGAAAAGTTAGATACCTAATGTCTGCTGTCTCTTTAGATTATTTTTTCTGAGTGGTATTCATCAGTTTAATGAACAGAGTCTTATTTCAACTGCAGGATGAAGAAATTAATCAGCAGAGCCAACTAGTAGAAAAACTGAAGACACAGATGTTGGATCAGGAAGAGGTGAGTTTTGCTCTTGCATCTTTATTTTCTTTTTGTTAGTCTTTCCTTTAAAGAAATTGGAGGTATTTGGAATAGGTCACACTTTATGACTAGGAGCAGAATGACAGCTTACTACTGCACAGTACTTCTCTTCTATGCCATATCTAAATGCTCTGCCTATTCATTCCTGCCACTTAGACTGTGCTAATGGCTAAACTTAAACCAGTTTACTTGAATCTTAAGTATCCATGAAGGTCAAAAGAATTTAAGTATTTTATGCAAAGACAGCAGCAGTTGTCTTCCCTATGCAAAGTTAGCAGGTTGTCAAAACTGAAAGTAACTTGATTTAATGTAAGAAATCTGTTTTAAGGTTTACTTTTGGTCAGTTGCTGTACAGAGAGAGAAGAGAGGAGAGAAATGTATTGGCCCGTAATGAAAAAGGAAGTATCTGTGTTAATTCAGATCATACTTGCTAGAATATTCAAATTATTTGTATGCACATGTTGCCAGGGATATAATTTAATTAAATGGGGGGGGAATGTCTATTAATAATGAAAATATTAATTTCATTTAGCCAAGATATTAGAAAAATTATTTCTCTGTAGCGTGGAGTTTAAAAAAATAGTAATACTTGTGTACATGTTAAGAAGGAAATGGGCCGTGGATTAGGGAAATTTGAGCTACTGTTGAATCTAATTTAAATAAATAAATCTGCTTCTTTAGCAACTGAACACTTTGTCTAGTTATTCTTTGGCTGCTAATGGAGTTAAAGTGCTGGAAGCTTAGTCCCTAGGCTGTTGACAATTTCAGACTCATGGGCAGTGTTCAGTGGCTTTTTTGAGAACTTGCAATATTCCACGTGCATTTCCAGTTGCCATCACTGTGTGTCTTGATCTGTAATCACTTCCATTTTTAAGCTCTTTAAAAACTTAAAGAACTGTGGATATGGATGGTAAATTTAATTGTTCAGTATATTCTGTCCTTGGTATCCTTGTTGCATGAAGCTAGTCACTAGGAGTGTAGATATAAGCTATTGTAATAGCTAAAAGCATTAATCAAGCATTAATAAAATTCAAGACATACATGGAATGTTTTTCATGATTATTTGTTGTTGTCATTTTATGAAATCTCTGTCAATGTTGCAGCTTTTAGCATCAACCAGACGGGACCAAGACAACCTGCAAGCAGAGCTGAATCGCCTCCAGGCTGAAAATGATGCTTCCAAGGAGGAAGTGAAAGAGGTGTTACAAGCCCTTGAAGAATTAGCTGTCAACTACGATCAGAAGTCTCAGGAAGTAGAAGATAAAGCAAAGGAATATGAACTGCTTAGTGATGAACTCAATCAAAAATCGGTATGAAATGGGAATATGAAATTACTTACAGTTTTCAGCGTGGCTTTTCTTGCCTTACCCATATTTCTTGAAGTAATGTAAAGGTTTTTCACAAGGAAAGATGAAAGCCTAAGTCTAAAACTCGGTTTTTGCAGGGGATGATTTTCTAAAACCTGTAAGCTTAAAAAAAATGCATGGTGAATATTGACCTTGATAGCTCTCATCTTTATAGTGCCTGTGGCATGTTACTACCTGAAGAGTGTACAGAAATATCCTAGATGTCAAAAGTTAACCCTTTAATTACATGCTGGTTTGTTTCTGCCGCGGTTTTGTTTGTCTTTCTGGTGCAGCTGGGGAAATCCTCGCTTAAGAATCTGTTTCTTCCAGTCTTGAAGTTGCAGTGAGCATGCTACAGCTGTTCTTGGAAGGACTGTGTATTTGCCTTCTGTATTTATGGCATTTGAAGTAACTTACCTTGATGCCTTCAGAAATAAGCAGTTTGGTTTGCTTTCCTCAGTAGCTGAGAATACTGAGGACATATTCCAGAAGATAACCCTGCTTATAATACAGGTGCAGCATCAGTCCCACAGAATACTGTACACCTCCTTACATACCTGCAAAGTTTCTGAGCTGACTGACAGTCTCAATAGCCAGTTATTTGGCAGACTTCCATCAGTTTTAAATAGTTAATACTACACCTACTATCCTAAAATTCTAAGTACTGGAAAGAATTGGTGTTGTTTGCTGGCATTGCAGCAAACATGTAATGACCCAAGTCTCATTCTTCTCTGTTCTTGAAAGTGATAATGAGTGGGTCTGGGTCTTCCAGTGACTGTGGCTTTCAATTTTCAGTTAGTAAGATTTGACTTGGTGTAGTACTGACAATGAAATTGAAGTTCACAAGATCATGAAACCTCTCTTTAAACTTCTCAGTATTCTGAGCTGAGTAACCTTTATGGGTAACTTATGTCACTTGAAGGTCGGCTGAAAGTCGGAGAATCTATGGTCTTATGAGCAGAAAATGAAACGAAAATTTGGTGGAGGAGGTTTGCTCTATGTGTGTATGATTCTGAAGTGTTTTGTATTTTCCTTGTTTTTGTTTCCTTGTTTTTTCATTTGCTTTGTTGATTTAGTTGTTAATGAGTTTATAGGTAGTTATTCTAGATATTATAACTAACATCCACAGAGTGTCATGGATAACTCAATCTGCAAGAAAGCAACTGTTCAGAGGTGTCATAAAATGAAGACATTCCTGTGTTCCCAATCTGGCACAGCTAACCCATGCACTAGCCATCCTTTGGCATCTCTGCCTGAAACTTTCTTGCTGTAAAACTTCTGGTATTTTTTTGTAATTGGAGAACAGATAGCATACTCTTGAACACGTGAGCTGCTGAGCTGCAGCCACTACAACCACAGCAGCTTAAACTTGCTGGGAAAGTGCTCCAGAGTAAGTGTTGTGCTTATGAACTCTCAGTACTGGGATTTTTTGCCATTTTTTGCTTTGCAAGTAGGGAAGAGTTGAGAGCTCTGCAGAAAAAGCTGAAATTGTTTTCCTTTACCAAAGCATGGTGAGAAGTGTTGAACTCGCTGTCTGTGTACCCTTTGTCTACAAATTCAATTTCCTTCAATATTTCATTGCATGTAACTCTGAATGCTATATGTTGACACTAATTTTCTTGCAGAGTTATAAGGTTTTATTTTGTGAGCTGAAGGTCTCTGTCCCCCCTACTTTTTAGTTCTTTCGGAAGAAATGCTGGTACTCTGTAAATAGCATGAAACTAGTTCCAAGAGCAAGAATATGTTTTATTTATTAAATTTCTTTTACTGTAGGTCACTTTAGCCAGTATAGATGCAGAGCTTCAGAAACTGAAAGAAATGACCAACCATCAGAAGAAACGAGCAACAGAAATGATGGCCTCCTTACTAAAAGATCTGGCAGAAATAGGAATTGCAGTAGGAAATAACGATGTCAAGGTAAGAGTTAATCACTGTCTTTAGTGCCATGTGTTAAACACATACAGGGTGGATAGGTGGGGGCAGTTGCTTAGTATGGTAAAAGCTGGCACCGTAGGAAGCTTCATGTATATTAATAATTTGGACATAAGCTTCTCCATTGCTTATACTGTGATTTAATCAGGTCCCTGGCAGAATTTGATTATGCAAGAACAGGGAAGAGCAGGCACGATTGTTTTCTGAAGCAGTGTTTTCATTCATGTTGTCATACTGCTGTATGAAGTGGTCTTGATCAACAGCATTGTCGTGGAACTCTAATATTGACCTACAGCGACAATCAGGGTGATACTTGTATTAAAAATCGAATGAGGAAATGGAATAAAAGACAAACCTAAAAGATGGTTATGGAGCAAGACTGTAAGCAGTATTAGAAATCAATAGAGAACTGTATTTCCTTCTTCAAACAACTCATTATCTTTGTGCAAACTTCTCAATAATCAATCGGAAAACTTAACCCCCAAAATATAATGTTGTTTTTTTTACAAGTGCTGTGGTTTTAGTTGAGACTGGGGGTGTGTTCTGGACATTAAGCTGCTCCAGTGAACCTTGAGGTCACTTTTGTTATCTGAGCTTTCTAAATGTGCTATTCCACGCTTTTCAGCAGCCTGAGGGAACTGGCATGATAGATGAAGAATTCACAGTTGCAAGACTGTACATTAGTAAAATGAAATCCGAAGTAAAAACAATGGTAAAACGTTGCAAACAGTTAGAAGGCACACAGGCTGAAAGCAATAAGAAAATGGAAGAAAATGAAAAGGAGTTAGCTGCCTGCCAGCTCCGGATCTCACAGGTAAATGTTTCTCTACAGTGTCCTTTATAAATTAAAGTCATTAACCTATTGGGGGGAAAAGGTGACAGGGTTGATTTGTCACATAACAAAGCACACTGTGAGTGAACAGCCACAAGACTCAGCCATTTTTTTAGTACTCTCTTTGGTTTGGATGCCTCTAAGTAATTCAGAGTGTGACAGGATGTCAGAATGTCTACGATACATCTCTAGCCTCATAACACTTTTGTAGCACTTGTATTAAGTACTAGAGTTCCTGTGTTCTCCATCACAGGATTCTTTACAAATGCAAGTCTTACAGAAGCAGGGCATAGTGAGCACTCTGCCTGCTAATGCTGCAAGTTGGCAGTGGGACAGGTAGTAATAGCACAGTAAAATTTCAGGAGGTTTGCATAGCAGTTTAAATTTGAGTCTGATATGAGAATGTCCATTTTAATGTAATTGTTAGAAAATATCAGTAATGTGACTTCTAACACTTCTGAAAACAGTGATCTGCATATGCAGTTTAATCTTTCTATATTTTGTTTTACATATAGATGATCATCCTTTTTTTAAATCGGGAGATGCACATTTCAGTGTAGTCCTTTAAATACAGTGGGCCTCCCTTGCCTCTGATAGTATTTAACATTCAAAACATCTCTCTTCCCAGCCAAAAATGTATTTCATTCCTGTCCAGAGCAAAGACATTGTCTTACAGGCTGCATTACACATCTACTTGAGTAGTCACATTTTTCTAAGAGTCTAGTTGGCACTGTTTTTGTTTTGAGATGAGGTTACTTGTGTAAAAAATGAGCATGAACTATTTATGCAGATGTAATTCCATGGTACCTAGTTCCAAAGTAAATTTTTTTTTTCTTTCCACAAGCATGAAGCTAAGATCAAGTCACTGACTGAATATCTTCAGAATGTGGAACAGAAGAAGAGGCAGCTGGAAGAATCCGTGGATTCTCTTAATGAAGAATTAGTTCAACTCCGAGCACAGGGTAGGACTTGCCTCCCTGCAGCCCACCCACCACCAGCACCATTTTAACAATATAGTGATAAATAAGAAATTGTTGTGTTCTGTTTAGGTTGAAGGGTAGAGCTATAGAAAGGCCTTTTGCTACTGAACATGTAGAATTAATAAATGGGAAAACATTTGTTCTTTGAAAGAACTGCCATTGATAGGATTAAAGATGTTACTAATTTAATTCATTTTTGTGGTGGGAGGGAATTTTTTCCAAATTGTAAGATGTTAGGGAGGGAAGAGCAAATTAGCTTCATCGTTCATGTGATTGCCTAATTACCTGGCTGAAATGTGTTTTCTCTTCTCTATCCCTACTAGAAAAGGTCCATGAAATGGAGAAAGAGCACTTAAATAAGGTTCAAACTGCAAACGAAGTCAAGGTAAACAATTTCATTGTTTAAAAAAGAAAAAAAACCAACAACCCAAATCCCCACAGAGCAAAGTCTGGTGGCAGCTCAGAGCTTTTAATGTGTTCTGGTTTATTTGTAACAGCAAGCTGTGGAACAGCAAATTCAGAGCCATCGTGAGACGCATCAGAAACAAATCAGTAGCCTGAGAGATGAAGTTGATGCAAAGGAGAAGCTCATCACTGAGCTCCAAGAGTAAGTCATAGTCATTGTTTTAGTTGTGCCAAATGTTTCTGAAGTGTGTGAGCACAGAAGCACAGTACCATGGGAAGGAAGTGGTGAGGGTTTCCTCCAGTGGTGTCTTTCTATCTTGTGTTGTGTTACTGAATGTGGTGTGTGACAGTTTCAGCTGATAAAATGTTTCCTTTCTGTGTTCAGCCAAAACCAGAAGATGATGCTTGAACAGGAACGTCTGAGAGTGGAGCATGAGAAGCTGAAAGCCACTGATCAGGAAAAAAGCAGAAAACTTCATGAACTGACGTAAGTGATAATGATGCATAAAACAAATGTGTGTGGGGACACACACTACAAACTGGTGACCTAATATGGTGAAGTAGCTCTCACTGTGTAGGATGCTTATTAAAGAGAGAGGCTCCAGGGCCTTCTTGAACCTAACCTTTCTAAAACCTTTGTACTGCCTGAATATTTAAAATTGGAAGTGAAATCATGAAAGATATGAAGGCCATAACTGGTTTTTTGTTCATATGCTGTGGATTGGAGTAATTAACTTTTCAATTTGCAGCTAAGTATTGCATTCTCTAAGACTGGCAGAGTCTTGTAACAGTTCCCCTTACTCTTTTTCTGGTTCTTGTGTTCCCTTATTCTTTTTATGGTTCTATACAATTTAGCTACTTAGATAGTTCTAACTGGTTTATTCTTAAAATTTAACAGTTGCATGCTTCCTTGTTTAACTAAATACAATGTATTAGTGAATTAGAGATTCAAAAGTTAGTGCAAAAATTGGAGTTAAATTCTGCTTGCAGTTAAGAATCCAGGAGTCAAGTTGGAAAACAATTCTCAGCTTCTAGAAATCTGACCATAATCTCCTGGAAATGTTTCTAAGAGTATCATTAGCAACCCTTTTTTGGGACATATGAATTTATCTTTACAGAAGCTAAAATTGCATTATACTTAAAACTTCTTGAAAAGTGCTTTTTGGCTATATTTAAAACATACACAACGGCCTTCAGGGTTTTTGTTGCAGAATTTGAAACAATCAGAGGGACCTGATTGATCTGTACTGGTAACTGAGAAGCAACACTTTTTCTTTTTTTTTTTTTTCCTTTGTTGCATTAACCTGTTTGACTGACTGAAATTCTCACAGTACTCTGGTCTTGTGAATCCATCTGATTTTGATTTATTTGTATGCCACAATGATTACAAAAGTTACATTAATTACAATAGGTTTTCTTGTCTTGTAAGATTTGTTACACTTACCACATTATTGCTTCCTATTTCAGTTGGCAGGTTCAGCTGTATCTGGCATTGACCACTTAAAAGCACTTGCTGTATAGAAACTTTCCTCTTCAGAAGATCTGCAAAGAAGTTTTAAAAATTAGTTTAGTATTCTGTGTCCTCCTCCAGCCTTTTGAATCCATTTTCCATTGTATGTCATAAACGTGCATGGCAAATGACAGACCAGGAGCAATGCAGAGTATTCACTTTAATTTTCCAATTTAGAGTTGTATAGGATGCCTGGAACTACTTACAAGAGGGATCTGGAAAATGGATAGGATACTGAGATACTGTTTAGAATATTTTATTACCTCAAATGTCTACTCTTTTAACTGTGAACTAGTAGTGAAGCTGGCTGAGTAAGGAGAAATTTCAAGAGGAAGAAAAGCTTTTTGGCTGCTTAATAGGAATACTTCATTTTCATGCTGTCCCTGGCCTTTCTGTTCCAACCTCAGGTTATAAAAAGAAAAGTCCACATTCCTTTCCTGTATTCTGTCATCTTGGGAACTGCACTGACTTAGTTCTGAGAGAGAATATTTCCTGTGAAGAAAATGCTTTCACATTAAACGGGAAGACAGCAGCTCTGTCCAGTGACAATCATTAAGTTGTGTTCTGATACACTGAGATTGTTGTTTATGATGCTGCTTTTGCAAACGTGTTGAGGGTGAGGTGTGAGAAGAAAATAAAGAGAAAATCCTTAATCTGTCACTTGATCTTTAACATCTCAGCTGGTCAGAGCTAAAAGCATTTACAGGATAAGATCTGCCCAAATATCCACTCTGAAGCCAACTCTGAGAGTCTTGTCTTTTGCTGTTCTAGAAACTTTTATAATTTCTGCATCTGAATGTACTTGTTTGTATTCAGTATTAAAAACACTTTCCTCTGTTCCTCCTGCAACTCCCCCAATCCCACCCCATCCCACACAGATCTCTGAGTGTGGTGATGTCTGTTGGTCTTTAATTTAAGACTTCAACCTAGTTTTTCTAGGATGTTTCAGGTACAATTTATTCTCTTTTAGGGTTATGCAGGACAGACGGGAACAAGCGAGGCAAGATTTAAAGGGTTTGGAAGAGACTGTGGTAAGATAGTCAGAATGTATTCCAAAGCAAACATCAATATTTGTCTTTTTTTTTTTCTTTCAGAGTTTGTTTGGGTTGTTTTGTTAATTTCTTGTCCTTAACTGTAGGCAAAAGAACTTCAGACTCTTCACAATCTTCGGAAGCTGTTTGTTCAAGATCTGGCTACTAGAGTGAAAAAGGTAACGTGGTGCTGTAGTGAAACTTGTTGTTTCTGAGAATGCTACATAAATTTCAATTTAGAACTAAATTAGGAATTGGTGCTTATTTGGTGTAATTTTTCTGGCTTGATGTTAATGTGCAAGTTCAGATTTGTACTCAGCCTCCTGTCTCCCTTGCCTTTGTTACTGCAGAGTGCTGAGATCGACTCGGATGATACAGGAGGCAGTGCTGCACAGAAACAGAAAATTTCCTTCCTGGAGAATAATCTTGAACAGCTTACAAAGGTTCACAAGCAGGTACAATGAGACTTCCTTTCAAATTTTAATTAAACTACTCAAGGTTCATTATTACAGAAGCAACTGCCTATTGGTCCTAAAGTAACTGTTTTATACGTAAATACTTCTAAACTTTAGTGTGTCTCTTGATACAGGAAAGTTTTAGTCTGTTTGGTAATGTACATTAATTAGCTATTTTAGGTACATGTGGCTGTATAGCTACATTTAAATATAAATGTAGCTATATTTAAATAACTACATTTACTGAGAAAAATCCACGTTTGTGTTTAGACTTTGTGTATCAGTCTTGGGGTGCTTGCCTGTCTCTGATGGAAGAAGAAAGTACAAGCGCCTGTGTTGGGTAGCAGGTTCTTCCACAGTAACTGATTTTTCAAATGACAGTCTTGCTGTCACGGAACTATTTAGATTTTCCAACAGCTTAAGCAAATTTAATGCAGCAGCCCTACTGCTTTGCCTCTTTAGGGGTGGGGAGGGTATTTGGTTAGCTCCTCCTGTGACCAAAGGTACCAAGGAAAGAATCACTTCTGTGTTTGTAGCTGGTACGTGATAATGCTGATCTTCGCTGTGAACTTCCTAAACTGGAGAAGCGACTCAGAGCCACAGCTGAGCGAGTGAAAGCTCTGGAGTCTGCTCTGAAGGAAGCCAAAGAGAACGCGTCTCGGGATCGCAAGCGCTACCAGCAAGAAGTGGATCGCATAAAGGAAGCTGTAAGGTCCAAGAATATGGCCAGAAGGGGACATTCAGCACAAATTGGTTAGTAAAGAATCCTTTGCCCCCTAAAGCTTCTTCTGTCTCCTACTTTTTTTCTATCTTCATGCAGCCCTCGTTGAAACTGCACATGTGAATGTGATGTATTTTCTACCATGAGTTGTATTTTGGTGTGCAGGTAGTACTTCATGGTTGTTTGGCTTTTTACTTATTTTAAATGGCTTTGGGAAAGGCTTACCTACCTAGCATCCTAGCCTGAACGTGTGTTGCAGTTCCTAGAACAAAACAGTACACTGAATGTAAGTCTTAATCTCATAGATCATTCCAATTCCATTCCAGTTTCTAAGACTAAGTAGGTATTTCAAAGCAAGGAGAAAAATGAAGCCATCACCTTCAACAACAACAAAATTGTCTGGATCTTAAGGGGGAGAGGAGAGACAGAAACCCACAACATCCTAAAATCCTTAATTACCTCTCCAGTTCTCTGTTCCCAAACATGCAGTACTCCACAGCCCTCTCTAGGGGAAAAGAACAGAAAAGGGGAGGTGGTGACAGGGCAGCCGTATTCCTTTGGCTCCACCTGCCATTACACTGTGGAGTGCTGAGGGCAGAGGTGTGTGACCTGCAGAGGACTTAACAGTGCATGTTACATTACACCTGCACAGCTAAAGGACTTCAGTCATCAATACACTTCTCTTAAATGCTAATGCAACTGAAACGAGCACTGCAGTTAAATTTTTATTATATTCTGTAGGTCTGCGAAGAGCTGTTGCAAAATAGTTACAGGTTTTTGGTTACATGAAGTGGCACCTTGCAGACAGGTGCTCTTCTGTCTTAATTTTTGCTCAAGTGGTCTCCAAAATAACAAACAGAATTCTCTAGTGAGCTCAGCCGAGGTATATAGCCTCTGTGCTTAAATGTCTGGGTGAACTACTCCTATCTTACTGGAAATCAGCTTCCTACAAGGCAGAAATTGAGAAGTGTTTCTCTGCTGCCGCTGCTACCTGTAGGTGTTTTATATCCACTCTTGCCTGCTGAAACTTTAAATGCTTCTGTTTAGTATTACAGAGCTTTGTGAAGTCCTATACATACTTTGTGCATGTTCTGTTAAGAGCTAAGTGCAAAACTGATTGAAAATACAGTTTATTAAGTGTATGCAGCTCGTGAATGACCTGTCAAAACTGTTGGGGATTTTACTTTGCTTATAGAACAAGTTTTATTTTTGTGTGGTGGTAGGTTGATGAAGCAGTGCTATCTGTGAAGTAATTGGTACACAGAACTGCTTGCAGAGAGAGGAACTAATGACTTATCAATCAAGTAGATGTGGGAAGTACAGCAGCTATAATAATTCCTTACAGGAACATAACCCTCGTGAAGCTGTCTCATGTTGTGTCTCATCTGAGTGCTTATTGCAAAAAAATAGGGCTCTTGCAGGGTAATACAGTAGGTGGGACAGATAATTCCTGTGCAGATTATCTTTATCAGAAGCTGTGCGAGCTTTAATGAGGAACAATAGAAGCCGCACATTGTCTGTTTTCCGGGGTTTGTTGGAGTTGGCACTGCTCCGTGAGGGTCTCACAATACCATCCCCTAACCTTGTTTCCTTATTCAAAGTGCATTCAGGTGTGATTATTATATTTGAATAACGATGTCAGTAAGTTTGAATAATTCAAGGTACAGTGTGGTGTATATATTTGTAAATGACATTTGTTTTCATGCAGCTAAGCCCATCCGCCCTGGCCAGCATCCAGCAGCTTCTCCAACTCATCCAAGTGCAATTCGCGGCGGAGGCGCGTTCACCCCGAACAGCCAGCCGGCCGTGCTGCGCGGAGGGGGGCGGCAAGACAAAGTGTGAGTTTGTCTTGGAAATTGGGTGGTCACACTGCTCTCTGTTAGCTTTATTGCACTTCATTCTGTGGCACAAAGTCACTTGAATAGTCAGAAGAACCTCTCTTTTTCACAGAATTTGATAGTCAGTGGAGCAGTATACAAGTACATCTGACTAAAGATGCTGCTGCTTTTCTCATAAATTGTGTCTGTTGTAAAATGGGCATTGTCGTGGTGTTCTGTTGGAGTAGAACAAAGTGTGGAAGCAATCAGCTGGAGATAGTCACAGACAGTAGCTCCTGTTTGGGAAAGGAGTGGACATTTTAAATGCTTTTAGCTTCCTAGTATCTTCCTGAATATGCTTTTCTTCAGGAGAGCATTCAGTGATGAAATAAAAAATGGTCTTCCTTTTATATGTTATTTATTTGCTTTTCTTACTATGTTTGCACACTGCTTCACGTGTCAGTGATTGGGAATTATTTAACAGAAGAATTCATGTCCTCATCCAGTAAATTTGAAATGTTGGCCTAACTAAAATGCAGTTACAGTAGTTGAAACTAAATGTGCAGTTATTTGAAAACATCTCTAATCTTCAAAATAATTACACATAGCATGGTGTTTGATATGTTTAAGTTGCTTTATGGAATCACATCTCTTTGTCATTAATATCTGCTTTATAGTTAGTCTGTTTCTCACCTAACAGTAATGCTTTACTTTATATTCTTTGTTGTCATCTTCACTTTTGAATGTGTCTGTAATTGTCTTCTAGACCTTCCCTTAGTTAAGGTTATCTGCGTTTTCAGTTTGAAATACAGCTAAAATGAGATGTGGTGCTTAAAACCTGGGTGCTCCTCTTCTATAGGACTTCAGAACTTGTTGATCTTGTTTCTATTTGTTTCTTATTAGCTGACTTTCCAAAGCTTTCTGTCCAATTTAGAGAAAACTGGGCTGTAGTACTTGCCAGGGTACCTGGTTCTATTCAGTGATGTCTCTTAGTAAATAAGAGTTTGAAGTGATGGGTGCTTTAACCCTGAATAACATTTACCTTGAATGACCAAGGAGTTGTCACTAGCCAGGAAAAGCAGCAATAGTCATGGAAAAAGGAGCTGGGTTGTAAGTGGTTTCTGTCTGTAACATTTACCCCATTACTGCAGTCAAGACTGCATACCCAGGCACTTTGTTGTGCTGTAAGCTTGTTGGTAGCAGACAGCATTGCTTAAATGCTTTGTGCTGTGTGATTTCTTATTTTAAAGTGGGTGTTTTATTAGCACTTATCTGAGTGATTTAACAACTTAAAGGCTATTTAAATAGTGATATGGTCTACTGTAAATGTAAATAACTTTGCTTTTTTGGCTTAACTCTGTGATTTTTCTCCTTTACAGGTGCTGAAAAGTAAATGCAGCGTGAGGAGGATTGGATGTTGTGTAGAGGGAGTCATTCCATGACAATAATCTCTCCATTTGGGGACTGTAGGATTATTTTTTGAAAATTGTATAAATTATACCTGGCCTGTACAGCTCTTCCCCCTTCTACAAATTCTGCTAACTGATTCCCAAAAAAAAACAACTAGAGTGCAATTTTGGCGTCTTGAAAAATGACATGTTACTTAAAGTGTAGCTGTGCTTATTACACAGTTTGTCTTTCATGTCTTAAATTTAGTCTGCACTGTGCCAAGCTGAATGTACGTTGAGAAAATCTTAGTTCGAATTTTCTAGCTTAATTTGTGTACATCTTTATTGTCTTAGGGAATGTGCAACAGTGTTTAAGTATACTTTCATTTTTCTCACTTCACATAACACTACATGTCCCACTGAACTAGGGCTGCACTCTACATTGCAGTGTTTGTCCAGTGCAAGAAGCCTGCAGTGCTTGTGGCAGCTGCCACACACGGAACTGAGAGCTGGGTATGAACGGGGCTGTGCAACTGTTCTCTCATCCAGGCTGCCGGGTGGGGTACAATTCAATACTGTACAGTAATAAGAGTAAACCTGAGTTTACAACAAAGACTTTGGCAATGGATTGTCCCATCTGTCCTGTTCCTGACTGCACACAGTACAGTCTGGTGGAGTGAAAACATTCTGCTTCATTCTGATGAGCCTGTCTGTCCATTTGTCTGTGTCTGTGTCTTGACGGTTCACTTCCACTACTTTGTAATAGTGAAGTGAGCACAATCTAAAATGTAACTTTATATTCCACTACATACAGTACTGGAATTTGGGGCTAAAATTTTAATTTTAAATTAAAAAAGCCTTTTTCAGCAACAGGCCAATGAGTTCAGATACGTAAATAAAGGACACAACTTTTTAGAACTGATGTATCCGGAAATGCCAGAGGCATGTGTTTAAAATAACAATAAAATAAATGAAAGTGCTACCCGGAATTGTATTTGTAATCCATTTGTAAGTAGGTATATGAAATGTCCAAACTAGTAGTTGTTGAATATTTTTCTTCTCTTTGCAATAAAGTCCTGTAAAGTGGCTAACAAAATGAAATGTGGGGTTTTGGTTTTTTGTTTTGCTTTGAGCTCCGGTACTCTCACTGAGCTGAACCCGGGGTTTAAAGTTTTTTAGTATAATTTACTTAACTTATTCATAGGGTTTAGCCACTATAATTTTTAGAACAGCCTTCTGTATAGAAACTAGTTACCAGGTCTTTAAGAAAGAAGGACCTTAGTATTGCTGGAAGAATTTGGTGAACTTCTCAGACCTGGTTGATAAAACTTTTTCTTCTGGCTTGAATTTTTTGCTGGGTATTGATCAGTTATTGTGGAAACAGTAGAAACTCTGTGACTGTTTAGACAGCAAATCACAACTTTTATATTTTAAAATAGGCAAAATATTTATATTATGATGGAGGATAGTCAAATTTTAGACCTTGAACCACTTTTTTTTCTATATCTACAGTAGTCTGAATTTTTAATAGTTTGATTTTTTAAATGTGAGTGTATCAGTTGGAAATCCCACTATTTTGGAGTTTTCAGCTTTTAAGACAGTTTTCTTCACTAAGGCCACCAAACACTCCAAACTTGCAGTTGTTTTAGAGCACAGTTGGAGGCAGCATACTGAGGAAAGAAAAAAAGAAACAGCAAAATACTTTGAATTAAATTTCTCATAAAACAACACTGTCCATTATCTTTCTCAGTGTTAACTACAGATTTTCATGCCTTCATTCGTCAATGTGCAATCATAAAAACAAAACAACACACTCAAATGAAGCAGGATTTTTTTCTCATGCCTGTGAATGGGGGTTTCATTCCTGTAGGTAATTGTCATGGGTTTTGGTGCTGAAAATTGCTGTGTTAAAAAAAATTAGATTAAATAGTAACTAGTGTGTAGCTCAGTGTACATCACCTTTTTATATTTAAACTTTTTTATTTTAAACCTTTTATGAAGTTTACCAAGAACTGCCTCTTAAAATGTAAAAAATAAAAAAACACCACACACACACAACTTCCTTTGCTTTCTGGTTTGGCTGTCATAGGTCAGCCAGACAGGACAATTACTGTATTTTGTAAATTAAAATATTCAGTCTATACAGGGAATGTTCAACACTGCTATTTCAACTTGCAGTCTTTGAATGGTTCTTATTTTTATGTTCCTCTAGATCATATTTTTAAAAGATGGTTTAGGATAGGAACTTGGTGAAATAATATTTATTTCTGGTGAACAACTAAATTATTTACATAACTTAAATGCTGACTCACTACTGTGTGTAACTCTAAATTTGACATGAGGACAAGTCTACCTGTGGAATATGATTTAACTTCAGTACACTTAAGATGCATTAAAACAATTGGTTTGGGGAAGACGCCATATAGTTTTAACTTACCTGCATGCTGTAAATGTATTTGTGTTTAAATAAAGAGGAGAAAAATCTTTCAACTTCTTGGTGCATTTATTCTCTTTATTGTCTCTACACGTGTTTTTTAAATTGTCTCCATGTAATACTTCCCATTTGGTGGGCTTCATGACTGATTTTCCCTTTGTAAATTGTGATCACTTGATGTCTCCAGCCTCTTCTGTCCATGTTAGTTAATACAAGTGAGCTTTCCCACACACAAATATGGATATGTAAGTCTTGATCTTCAGAAGACTTCATGACAGAAAAAAAGCACCCAAAAAATCCCAAACCAAACAAATGAACAGGGAAAAAACCCCTGCTAACTGATGCTTACAGAAATTGGTTATAGCCATGTGTGTCAGACTTTGAACCCCTGCACGCTGGGATTACTGACTTCTCTGAAGAAATGTCATAGATGTTCCAATACCCATGGGATCTCTTAGTTGTGGGTGGTTTGGTTTGTGGTTTGGTTTTGTTTTGAACAGCACCTTCCACCCTATCTATCTTGGATAAATAAGTGGTGCATTTGAAAGAATTCTCCCATGGCATGGCACAGACATTCTCTCAGAGTTCCTCTTTTAATCCAAGTAGCTGTTTTGTTTCCAGGGCACTGATCTCTGCCTTCAGTATTCACCTGCTTTTCAGAAAAAAAGACCTGGAAAACGCCAAAATCCTCACCAACAAACCCAACTGTCTCGTCCTTAGGGTGTGTCTGTGTGTTACTTCCTAGCTGTGAGGGGTGGCTACATATGTCAGATTATTGCTGCATCCTGTTCATCTAAATCTGGGGGGTTTTAATGGTTGCATTCTAGAGTAAGCTGAAGTCAGGTTAGAGGCAGCTATACCTTTTTCTTTCCAGGAGCAAAAGGAAATTGAAGACTTAGAGGATATTGCTGTAATTCAGGCCTGGTCACAGTCAAGGAAGCAGAGATGCACTTACATTCCCCACTTACCCTTTAAAATGGAACTTTGAAATGAAACAGTAGGATTTGACCAAGGGTTTGGGTAGATGAGGCGCATTTGATTTGGTTCCTGAGCAACTGAAGGTCCATTTTTAAAGATTAACTTGTTCTGGGATGCACAAAGTGGTGCCAGACCTATGGGCTGCTCAGAAAAACAGTCAAATGTGATGATTCACCCATCTTCCGTGGGTGTGTTGGGTTGTGTTGTGTTGTGCTTGGGGCTTTCCTGACTATGGTGTGGGTTGTCTGTATGGGGGTGCTCAAAGTTCTTTTATCCCCGTGCTTGTGTGGTTGTTTTCAGAATCCTTGTAAACTTCTTTTGGTTTTGGTGGGAAAGGAATTACCACCTGCAGTGGTTACCACTTGCTTTGTGAACCTCTGTTTTTCAACTTAGTGTCTGCTGATTTGGTGACCCCTTATTCTTGTTGAGACAGATTAATGCATTTCCAGTATTTCTGTACCATCTAGGCTTTTGTAGACCTTTTTTCTGTCTGGGGACTAATTTTCCTTCCCCAGTAATATGTAATAGTTGATTCTCTTTTTTCGGAGTGCTGTGGAACTGATGGAGCAGTGTAATTATGCAAGGCTGCAATCAACTGGATAATTTTCACAGAAAAAGATTTAGCTAAACGTATAGAGCTTTGATATATAGATATATATTAGCTAAATGTATAGACCTTATATATATATATATTGTATGTTATATATTACTATAAATACTAAATATATATAAAAATCCTAAAGGAGGTCATGATGTAAGTCTGCCAGTACAGTTATGTAAAAGCAAAGATCTTAGGAGCAAGAAATTGCATCTGTAAAACTGTTCAGCAGTGAGGTGATCTGTACTGTAAAACATCTCCTGGTGTTATCAGAAAGTGGCTCAGTCACAGTGCTCCCTTTTGACTAGATCTGTGTCTGCTAGGGGGATGACCAACGCAGACCTCTTTAATTGCAGACAACCACTAAGGGACGCTCAAAAAGGAAAGTAAACATTTCACTCTGAAGTTTCTTACTTTTGGTATGGTCCAAAATTACTTTTGAAAGTGAGCAAAAAATACTACTGCATCTCTGACAGAGAAAAGCTGCGGTTGCCTGCACTGACGAACTGATAGGGATTGGCTGGCCCAGGTGGCTTCCCCCTTCAGTGCTCCCAGAAGTTTTAACAGCCGTTTAGGAAGTGTCAGACTGAATCACTGTGTTTAACATGTGCTGTGTACAAAAATGCCACTTAAGTACGTATTAAGTACGTAATAGAACCTCGCTGAACGACACCGAAAACGCCTCTGGAAGATGATTACTGAAGACTGATGGGTACGTCAGAATTTTTGCCTGGGGACTTTTGAGCTGATGAGTCTTCCTGAACCCCCCACAGGGCTGTTCATGGTTTTGTCTTTAACCTGCCCTTGCTGGGGGGAATGCAGGGAGAGCAACCTGAGCCGCTGACTCCTGTGAGTGTTTCCCTGTGGAAGCAGAAGGTGCGGAAGGTGCAGACGGTAGCAGTCAGCTGCGCTGGCTGGTGTCATGGGCAAAGCAAGAGTTACATGAAGAAGGAAAATACAGTAGAAAAGAAAGAGTCTATTTATATTTTAAAAGGAAAGTAAGAGGCTAACGATTACAAAGGGAAAGCTGGGGTGTTGCGTAACATCGCGTGGCGTATCCGCAGCCTGGGATGTCTGGCGGGCTGTGAGGCACCGCACGGTGTGGGCACCGGCCTTGTGGAACGGAGCTGAATCCATCGGCTGCCTCCACCTGCAGCACCGAGGGAAGCCTTGGTATGTACCTGCAGCAAATAAAGGAGCGCGGCATCACCCACATTCTCCGCGTTCCTGAATCCGCAAAACTGGGCGTGGAAATGACTCGGAGCTGCCACTGAGTGTGTGTTAAAGAGAACGATTTCCACAGCTTCTGTTGTGAGCAACAAAGCTGGGAGCCCCTGTCCTGTAGGGTAAACTAAACTGTCTCCTGCAGTTGGAGACAAATACACTTCACAGCTGATAACACCGCATTGAAGATACCTCTGAAGCCACTTGCAGTTTCAGTGGATTTTTTTATTTGGTTTTGGGGAGGAGCAGCATTGAAAAGTAAAGGTAAATTAGCTCAGCAAAGTGTAAATGTCGGCGTTATCCTGTCAGCGTTATCCTGTCTGCTTATCACCTTCATCAACAGGTCCCGTGCTGCCAGGACGGATGTTCTAAGTGATCACTCAACATCCTGTAGACAAGCGGGTATTTGCAGGGTATTTTGTGATGATCTTCCCTGAGAGGGTGTAAATAATTCTTCAAACACTTTTACTGCAGGAAATGCCCTTCAGCAGAAACCATGAGAGAACTCAGTCGGCTGCCCAGGAGGGCCCGTTTCAGCCACAGCTCACTGCCAGGCCTTTCTGTGCCTGCAGCAGCTTGGTCACTGCGGTGTCCAGGGCCTGGTTAGCGGGGGGCGGTAGCAGGGTCATCCTCCTTCATGCTGCTGCTGAGGGAAGAGGGAAGCTCCTTTTGGAGAGGGTGTTCTCTCACACTCGCCATGTGGGTTGTCTGGCAGAGGCAGCGCAGCTCCCGCTGCTCACACACGGTCAGAACGAGCCCCGGTGCTGCCGCCGCCAGGCTCAGCCCCTGCCTCGCTTCCCCTTCAGGCTGCGGGGCTCTCCCTGCCCGCCTCGGGATGAGCCGGGTGCTTTTCCTGAAAGGAATTGGTATCGCTGCTCCTACGGGTCTGCCTTCCTCTGAGGCCATGTGCTCAGGGCTACACAACAAGAGAGGAGCTGAGACACAGCTCCTCGAGGGGACAGAGTACAGATCAGGCTGTGGTGGAGTAATAAAGGTTTCGATTTTGGTGTGTGACACCTTGCTAGGTGTGAGGTTCAGCTCAACCTCAGTGCAAATGCCGAGTTCCTCCTTGCCAGGGCTGAAGTCATCCTCGCTGCCCAGCAAAGGACGGGTTTGTTGATGAGCCTACGAGGTGGTGATGAAGTGTGAGCCACACTTGTGTCTCACTGCTCGGGGCAGTAAAACCAGAATTGCCCACCTAGGGCTGAAGCTGCAGCGGTGCTGAGCTGGTGAGGGACAGGCAGCACTGACCTGGCCCGTGCAGGAACCCACCCGAGCCCTCACGGCCCCGAGAGAGCACGGGGGAGCTGGTCCTGGAACAGCCAGGTCAGTGTCCCGGGAATCCCCGCTCCCTCTGCCTGGGGCTCTGTTCTGCCTTTGCCCGGCACCCCGGTGTGCGCCCCGCGCCCCGGAGCCGCCGGTGCCCGCTCAGCGCCAGGGGGCGCGCGGGGCTCCCCCGTGGGCTCCGGGACCGCGCTCGGCTCCGGCGCTCGGAGCGGCCGCTCCCCATCCCAGGGCTCCCGCACCGCTCCCCGTCCCGGGGCTCCCGCACAGCTCCCCGTCCCGGGGCTCCCGCACCGCTCCCCGTCCCGGGGCTCCCGCACCGCTCCCCATCCCGGGGCTCCCGCACCGTTCCCAGCCGCCCGGGCTGCTCCAGCCCACTGAGCTGTACAGGATCGAATCCTGGAGTTAAAACACCGGGAAAAGCCGCACGTTTTGTTTCTGAATAAATACCAGAATATTCTCCAATATTTTCCACTCTTTATCTAAACCACACTTCTTTTTACAGGAAGACACTTAGAAATGTCGCAAAATTTGGTTTCTTTATTTGAACTGCAAAATTAATGGTATGAATTGATGGCAGAAAGTCAGACCTGTGCAGTGGGTGAATCAGCTCCACTCACAGGGGAAGCTTGAGACATTTCTGTATTTTTCTCTCATTTCCAGCTGACTTGTCTCTATTGATCCACAGACTCTTGAACAGCACGAGAGAGGTGGGAAGAGTCATTCCTGATGAGAAATGGATTTTTTCCCCCACACTCATTATTGTAGAGGACTGTCAGTTTCCCTTGGCAGCCTGTACAATGGGGTTGCTCTGTAATAAATGCAGATAGCATTAAATTAATGTTTCATTCCCACGGTGACAAACAGTGGCATCCAGCACAGGATAATTCAATGATAATATGGCAGCAAACAAGTACCCTGCCTGTTATGGGCTAATCAGAGATCCAGTGTTCAAACTGGACTCAAAGCATCCACGCAGCTTGGAGTGAGTTTATTAACCTTTATTAGCTGGTGAAAATGAGCTGGGAACTGGGAAATGAAAGAATATGAATTAAAATAAAATAATAAAAAAAAAAAAAGAGCCCAAAGGCATAAAAATAGGCATAAAAGCATGAGTCAAATTTAAAGCAAGTTTTCCTTTTTTCCTTCTACTCTTCATCCAGCTCTAACTGGAACCTCTGCATAGCTGTCAGGGGAGAACTGTATCCACAAACAACTGCAAGAGTGTTAGCACACGTGGAGATGAAGAAAAGGATCCTAGGTTCGTATGCTTGGCTGATAAAGCTGGTAGAAATTGGGCTGGGAAAAGGTGGAGTTTGGGTTTTTCCTGTTCTTAGCCAGAGTTTGGAAACCTAGGACAAAGCCAGGCTGTGGAGAAGGAGACCCAGAGGCGTTTGGAAAGTGTAGCACGAAAGAGCTCGGCCAGAGATGGGCAGAGAGCCTGCAGGGACACTCCAAGGGTGCAGGGTGAGAGAGCCCCTCAGACCCTGCCTGCTGCTGGGCAGGGAGCTCCTGGCACTCAGGCAAGACCTGGCTCTGAGACTCCTCCCTCTGCTTGTCCTCTGCTGCCTTTGTTCCTTCCTGCTGATGCGCGGCCCGACAGCGAATGCATCTTTCTTTTGGAGTAACAATACATATGGCAAGACGCTCCAGAGGGAAGTAGATACCGAGCTTTCTGAGACAACTTGCAAAGAAGAAGAGATTTTGGAAGGACAGGAAATTGAGCCTTCACTTTTACAGCGTGCCCTGGGGTTTTGTTCTGCACATCAGCAGTTCTGCAGGAGGGAAAGGACCAGCAGCCGCCTCACAGAACACAGGGTTCCCCTTTCATTTGTGCTCAGCTTTCTGGGCTCTGTGTTTCTGAAAGGCTGTTTTGGTGCATGTGCTCTCACTGAGAACAATGCTTCAGTTAGTGCTTGGAATGAAATCTTATGGGTGCTAGTTGCTTTTTACTTTTCATCAGATTAGTTATTTAAAAGCATCTCATTCGTGTCCCCTAGAATTAGTCTGAAGATTCTCATCACACTTGGTTTTTTATTAATGAAAGCTCTTGGAGACACATCTGGCATGTTTTATTGATCATAATCTCATGGCTGGAAGCTCATCTTGGTAGCTATAGCAACAGAACTTTTTTTTTTTTTGAAACATCAACATAGCTCCACAAAAAGTGGAGTAAGGGGGAGCAGATCATTTAAATCACTAGACAGCTAATAACTCCTTCTTCTGCAACCAATTCTGAGATTTCTAATTTGATACAGTAAATAATGGATAGGAACAAAATCTTTTGACAACCGCATCTGCTGTGGAAGCTTGTGAAAGCAGAGTAACATGGATGCACGTGGTGTCCCAGGAGTCCTTTTGTGCTGGTTGTCCATTGCTCCTCTCCTCCTCTGGGCTGCAGGGATCATGGGCAGGCTGAGGGCACAGACCCTGCAGGAGCAGAACCATGGAACACGTGTTTGCAGCCCTCCCTCTGTCAGGCAGGGCTCCCAGACTCTGCCCACAGCAGCAGGGCTCGCCCCTGCTCTCCAGAGCAAGAGGTGCTCCCAAAATGTGCCTAAGGGTTAAGATTAAATGATGCAGACTGAAATAATAACTTTCTGTAAGTGTGCTCTGGTGCCTAAAAACCCCTGTGAGGTTGGCACCACCAAGTTGTTCTTATCAGAGATTTTCTCAGATGTGCCTGCTCAGGCACAAGTGGGACCTGCAGGCCACCTGGCCTGTATTGGGGGATGGCTCTTCCTTCTGCTTCCAGCTGCAGTGTGTGGCTCTGAGAGCATTCCTAGCAGTGTTTCTTCACCCTGCCTTACAGCAGCATCCTGCTAGCACTCGAAAATGGGGATGCTGGGACAGCCAAATAAAGCAGTGGGTGGATGCCGTTGCCTCCCTTGCTTTCCCTTAGGGTTTTGCAGCAAGCCAAGTGGAGAACCACCCTCAGCCTCCAGCCAGAGCAGTAAGTCACATCCAGCTCTGGCTGCTTGATTTTTCAAGTCTGCAAAAGAATACATATGGGTATAAACAGTATTTCTAAAAAATTTCTAGACATTCAAACCTTGATATCATCTTTTCAGCAATTGGAAAAACGGTCCCTTTGAAAGTGCTGGAGAGCACAGCCCTGAGAAAACTGCAGAGGGTGAAGGGCAGACTCCCTGGGAGGCCCACCTGCTGCCTGAGTAGGGGCTGGACACTGTTCCCATCAGTTCTGTGGCTGGTG
Source organism: Climacteris rufus (assembly GCA_013398175.1). Taxonomy (NCBI): domain Eukaryota; kingdom Metazoa; phylum Chordata; class Aves; order Passeriformes; family Climacteridae; genus Climacteris; species Climacteris rufus. Next base: position 41,709 of record VZRZ01006993.1, read on the forward strand.
AGCTGGGCAAAACACTTCAGTGTCCTTAACCTGTTCCCCCAACTGGTGATGGCATTCCCCAAATCCCACTCCTGGTGTGGGAAATCTCCCTGGGCCACACAGCCTCAGACAGAGCTGAGGTTTCTTGGTAGCACTCTACAAAGGGCCTATACTATTATTATCATTATTATTACTATTACTATTACTACTGTTGTTATTGAAATCAAGCTCACAGCTGGCAGGCCGGGGGCTCTGCTGCTCCAAATGTCACCTCTTTGACCCCCGTTTCTGTACAGTCCTTCTCCCTTCAGCCCCACCAGCAACGCAGCACGAGGCTGTCCCTGCAGATGCCCTTTCCACCCGAGAACCCGCCCAGATCACCCTCTCAAAACCCAGGGGGTGTGTTGGGCTTTGGGTTTGTTTGTTTTGGCGCGGTCTCTCAGCGCTGTGCGGAGCCCCGCGGGTGCGAGCGGCCGGGCCGGGGCGGTGCCACCCCCGGCCACCCCCGGGCGGGCGGTGCGGCCGCTCATGCGTGTTCATCCCGCTCCGGGTCACCGAGCGGGAACAAGGCGGGGATTGTCCTCCGGAGCTGGGGAAAGCAGGAGCGCAAGGCACGGGGAGGGCAGGGAAGAGCCGCGCCAGCCCATGGCGGGCACGGCAGAGCGGGAGCAGCGCTTCCATCTCCAGGGGCGGTGCCGAGGGCCGGCTGCCCGGAGGGATGCGGGGCTGGTGCTGAGACCTCGCTGCTGCTGCTGCTGCTGCTGCAGGGAAGGGGGAGCTGGAGCGGGTTGGTCCTGACTTGGTGAAACACGTCTGCCCTGAGCTGCAGCCACGGAGCAGCCCGGGAGAGCAGATAACCATCGGGGAAACAGCTCCCGTGCTGCCAGGGACTTGACACGGCAAAATGCCTGCGCCCTTAGGGGCTCCTGCCGTCTGAGGTGCACCTCCCTGCCGGGGCAGCTCTCGCTGCTGGAACACGGAAAGTCGGGGAGGTGAGGCCAGAGGGAAGCACCAATCTGCCCCATGGTTAAGGGGCAGCCTTCGTGAGGCTTTGCCTCCAATTCAGTCAGCCAGGTGCACCACTGTGCAGTCTGCAATTTTATATGGTGAGAGCAAACGTGGGAGAATAAGGTACGTCCATAAGAGCAGACAAAACCAACGTGCCTGGAGAGAAATTTAAAGACAAAATGGCTCATGTGCTTGGGGAAAGTTGAGGGGACTTCTTCAGAAAACGAGTGTTGTGTTGTACTTAAAAGGAATAAAGCTGTACAGAGTGTTTCGTTCCTCAATTTAACTTCTTCCCCTGCCTTTACATTTCCTGAATGCTATCACAGGAAAAGTCTTTCACCTTAAGAAAATGTTTTGTTGTATTAGCAGAGCTGAGGGCCTTTAACACAGCAGAGCTGGAAGAGTTTGCCTGGTGCTGGTATTAGCAGTGGGGAGCATCATTGGCAGGATCATCAACAGAAATTGAGCATCCACTGGGAAGTTTTGAACTCATGTAGACCTCAGATATTTTAGAACAGATGAATGAAACCACCTTTTATTTTAATTCCTGTTGTGTCTTTACAGCTGTGCAGATCACACACCACCACTCACATCTAAGAGGAGCCTGAGACAACATCATAACCCAGCATTTGGGTGTATCACAGCAACCTGCCCTGACCCTGCAAGGATCTAGCTCTGTTATCTCCTGCTTTTCCACACTTGCAGACATCAAAGTCCCCACATGTCTGTCACCTCCCAGGACACCACAGCCAGGGAGAGGGGAGGTGCTGACCCCTCGTGCACCCAGAGTAGGGCCTAGTGGCAGTGCATGTGCTGCAGGCATTGTTACAGTATTAAGAATTCAGTGCCTACAGGAGCACTGTAGGGAAAGGGCTTTTCAACCTCTGCTGATAAGTGGTGACCTCCAGGCCAGAGACTCATGCTGACTTGACCCCAGAAATATTTATGGACTCCATACAAAAAGGAGAACTTCCACCAGTGGAGCTGAGAGGGCAACAAGAGCTTGCAACTGCCCTTGGACAGAGAAGGGACTGGACCTGGGGCTCCCAACTCTTGGCTGTTTTAACCACAAAAAACTACTAAACCAGTGTGTGAGAGTAGCAGCAATGGAAACCAAACCCAGAAGCTCAAGGAACCAAAACAGAAAGTCATGACTCATGTATGGTGTATGGGTTTAGAGAGAGAGAATTTCCTACTTCCACTTCCCATACACCTGGAAAGTGCTGAAAAACCTTTCCCCACCCCCCCTACTTTTTTTTTTGAAGTTGAGTTTAGAAAGAATATTTGCAAAGAAGTGTTTAAGCTCTCATGAGGAGCATGGCTGGGCTCTACCCTCCTCACCAGTTATTCCAGTGTCTGCCTGGGGCACTCCCTGTGCTGGGTTTTCATCTTGTGGGTACGTAACTATCTCTTCTGCTTCCCTTGTGTACTTGGGATATTATGAATGCTAAATATCACAGGGTGCTATTGCAGCCTAAATCATCCCTGTGACTCTAGCCTGTGCTTGTAGCTAGTTGTCTGTGATGATTGTAGCAGGATTGTTTTCCAGGCTTGAAGCCTGTAAATGCCAGCTAGAAGAGAGCAGGGAAATGCTTTTAGCTGAGAAGTGAGGTTTATCTTCTCTAGATGTTACTGATATGATCATTTGTGTTTGACTCAGTCAGCATTCATTTAGTACATAGGCATTAATAAACACTCGTTAGAGTGAGGTAGAAGCTGACTGCTGTGAAATACACCAAATACCTCAGGCTACTCATAGCACTACAAAATGATTGCACTCTTTATTCAGGTATATATACACACACACATACATATGTACACAAAGATGTGTGTAAATGCATGCATGTATATGCATGCTTGGATTCTTTGTTCCTTGAGACTGTTATGTTCTGCTGACCCTTCAATACAGAGACATCCCTGTGGATGCTCTCCAGTCAAAATGACCTCACTCAGTTTGCACCAGGAGTGTGGGGTGAGGCAGGGCTGTTTTCAGTGTCAGTGCAGCCCCAGCCCACACAGCCTGAAGTCAGCAACAGCCCCACCATGCCTGGAGAGGCCGTGGCTGGAGCTGATTCCACTCCAGGGAGCAGAGCAGCTGTGGTTGAGCATCCCTCTGGATGGTGGGAAGGGAGTAGCTACTCTGCCCTAGCAGAGCATTATCTACTTAAACCAACTTGGTGCAGCTTGGGCCTGGTACCAAGAGTCAGAAGAGCTCCTGTATTTTTCTGTGTCAGTTTCCAAGGCAGAGCCTGAGCTGGCTGCAGTCCTGCATTGTGAGATCTTTGCTGCCCACTCCATGGGGCACGGTGAGTGTTCACCAAGGAGCAAAAACACCCTGAAAATGCAGTGTGGTCACACCACCAGTGCTGGCAGCAGCAACTCAGCAGCTGCTCATGCCAGGGCAGACCGAGGGGGCACCTCACTGTCAGGGACCAGCAGTGGCTGCTGCACTTCTGCACCAGGGCACAGGGGTAGGGAGATGCTTTGTGCCACCTCTCTTTCTGCACAAGCACCCCCGGAGCATCAGTAAAGTGGAAGATCTTGTCCTGTACTCTGATTTACTTGGAAAAAGATATGTCACTAAATATTGACTCATTCTGCAATGAGACTAATACTTTCCAAACAGCTGCAGGTCTCTCCTACCCTCTGAAATATTCTTGTGGGGGAGTGACGTGGAATATGTTCCCCTCTGAAATGTTCTTTTCATTTGATGTGTGTTCTAATGGGTGTGCAACAGTGTCAGTGAGATTAGCCCAGACTGTCACGTGTTGGAGACTCTGCACAGTTTGTTTCTGTAATGGCACTTCTTACTGCTAAACATTTTAAACTATTTTTTAAAAGCAGACAAATAAATATTGGGAAAGTCTTTCTTAACATAGTGAAAGCTCCTGGGGGAAAACCATTTTTATTGTTCTTGGTTTATGAAACACTTCACAGAGGTCACAGTTTTTTTTCTGTGTAAAGATTGCACATAGGGGTACAGAATGAGTTTTTGAGTCTCACAATATGTTAGTAGCAGAGGTAGAATATATGTTATGAATTAAACATTAAATAATTAATGTTCATAACTAAGATACTGATGGAAGGGATGGGATGGTAAGGCTGTGGTTAGACTAAAGCTCCTTGCTCCTAGTCTGCCTCCCAAACTGCTCCAAAGCAGGTGCACACATCCTGCTTGTGCCTGTGCAGTTCGGCTGCCCTGACTGAGCTCTGTCCCGGCCCTGCCTTGCAAAGAGGGGCAGGCTTTGTCCACAGGAAAAGGAATATTAGAAACAAAACCAAACCAAACCAAACCAAACCAAAGGCAGCCCCAAAGCTCAGGCCGGGGCAGTGTGCTTTGAAGGGAAGCAGCGTGCTGACCCGCTCCGGCTGACTCACATCCTGGGTGCCCGTGAGCAGCGGCCGCGGCAGGAGCCGGATCCGGGGTGTGCTGGGTGCCCCGGGCAGCCCGGGCGTGCTTGGGCTGCACTGGGAGCTCGGCCAGGGCTGTGGCACACGGGGCTGTGGTGCCACAAACAAACGGGGCTGTGGCACACGGGGCTGTGGTGACACAAACACACGGGGCTGTGGCACACGGGGCTGTGGTGACACAAACACNCACGGGGCTGTGGCACACAGGGCTGTGGCACACGGGGCTGTGGCACACGGGGCTGTGGTGCCACAAACAAGCGGGGCTGTGGCACACGGGGCTGTTCTGCCACAAAGAGGGCTCGGCACTGGCAGCGCCGCTGGCTGTTCGGGACGCTGTCCAGAGTGTCACCCGTGCGGGCCGTGGTCTCCATGGCTGGGTGGCCCAGTGAGCGCAGGGCTGCGGGGGGTGAGCAGGGGTGCTCAGCAGGGGAGCCGGTGCCCCCACGGAGCAGTGACTCGGTGCAGGGCCCCGCTGGCCCCGGTGCCCCCACGGAGCAGTGACTCGGTGCAGGGCCCCCCTGGCCCCGGTGCCCCAAGGAGCAGTGACTCGGTGCAGGGCCCCGCTGGCCCTGGTGCCCCAAGGAGCAGTGACTCGGTGCAGGGCCCTGCTGGCCCCGGTGCCCCCACGGAGCAGTGACTCGGTGCAGGGCCCCGCTGGCCCCGGTGCCGCGCAGCCGTCCCACGGGAGGAGTGGCTGTGCCACCTGCCACGGCGCTTCCTGGAAGGATTCTCTGCTGCCGCTCCTCCTTACAAATTATGAAATTAGCTTGTGTGGAGAAGTATTATTTATAGCTGTATTTCACGAGATAAACCTCCAAGTCGGGTGTGATGCCAGGAAAGGCGTGAGGTTCATGAGTCAGGGAGTCCAAATCCGCTCTTCCTGCTTGACAGAAGAGTGTATGAATTTCACCCTCACACCGTGACTTGGGGATGTACCTCCAGCTGGCCCTCAGCATTTTGCTGGCACTACTTGCCTGAGAGTCATTGCAATTTTATACTTCTTGAATGACTGGCTTGGGTAGAACAAATCTCTGATGTATTTCTACCAACCCTGTGTGCGTGAACAGGATGAAGTACAGAACCACCCGTCAGGACATCAGTAGTTAGTAGCAAACTCTGAATAAAAATGCATAATTAATGTTGTGTCACATACTGAGGATCAGTCACAAAATGAGAGAATTGTGATGGCAATAAGAAATTTTTTAGTTTTAGGGCAATTGCTGTATCAAAAATCCTGCTCAACTTGTACAGATTGTCTGGTCAGTCTCAAGCCTTTGTGCAGCATCAGGCTGAGGGACTGTTTGCACCTCATGGTAACCTTGTTGTGACCCCATCTCCAAAGAAAGGGCAGTTCCTCTGCCCTGGAGCACAACTCTGGGTGACAGAGTAACCCTGAGCCCAAGTTAGAGAAAGCTCTCTCCCTGCAAAAAGGGAATATTGAAGGTCCTCCTGCTCACCTTTCTTTCCTTGAAGTCCCCTCCAATACAAATTCCAAGAGCTCCCTCCCTCTCTCATGAGCTTCTCCCTTTCCACAGAACATAGGGAATGGTCATGCCACAGGCCCAGGGCTTCAACCCACAGACCCACCAAAGAGCAGGGGCACAGCGAAGGCAGCACTTCCCCCCCCACAGTCACCAGCGGGTTACCTGAATGGCACACACCAGACTGATGCTGAGCATCTCTCCCTGGCAGCACCTGGGAAGAGACCTCACCTGTCCTATAAACATGGAGCAGAAGAACCCTGCAGGTTCAGTGTTCTGCTGTGCTGGAGGGACTCGAAGAGTGAGAGCTTCATGAAACCACATGTTCTTGCTCTCAGAGGTGAAGATGCCAGTTTTACAAATGCCAGAAGCCTTCATCTGCCACCTATCAGTTTGGGGAGCAATTCTTAGACTTGTCCATGCCACCAGAGATGTGTGAACAAAACTGATCTGTGCCTGCCTCAGTGTCCATGGCACAGCAGTGATACAAATTGTCCATGGGTATCCTACCTCCCATGTTACACATCCAAAATACCGCCCAAGGTCTGAGACACCTTTGCAATGACTCAGCTCACGAGTTGCCTATCAATAGCATTTGCTGTTGCAAAAAACATCCTGGGCTGCTTGTTTGTCCTCTGGTCCTGTCAAAGGCTTCCAGCATCACAGAAGTGCTGTCAGACATGTTTAGTTTGGGGACCCAGACTAGTATGTCCTGGTATTTGGGTTTTCTCAGTCATGGTGAATGTTGGGGCATTTTCATGGTCACATCTGAATGCAGGTAAGGGACAGGCTACCTGCCAATGGGGGCACAAAGAAGTGGTGTCCCCACTGAGGCTGGAAATCAAAGCCCACTGCTTGTAACATGCTAAGGCATTTAATAAAAGAGGGAGTTTGGTGCTGGTGCAGACAGCACAGCGTCCCGTGCCTGTCAGAGGGAGGAGAGGGGTGGTGATCTCCTCAGCTTCCCCATTAGTACCACTCCCACTCTTTCTCACTAATTCTTAGAAAGCAAACTTGGTTTTGCATCAAACCTCCCCCACCTCTATACCCCACCCCCTCCATGGCCTGTTACTGCTTTTGCTAAAACATTTTGAACTAAATGCTGCTTTCAAATGTGTCCCCAAGCCCTTCTGGTACTGTTGGATCACCTTTTTTAGCCTTCCACCCCTTAATGATCCTCTTACAATATTTATGGTTCATGCTTTTAATAATGTGAGATTAATTTAACTCTGCTTTTTTTTTTTACATAGTAATTGCTATCAAATCTCTGAATGCTGATGAAATATTATCAAGTGACTTCTACCAGCTGCTACAGTGGTAGGGCTCAACCCACAGACCACTGATTTCTTTAATTTTGTGAAAACTAGAGGACTGATGAAGAACCAAATATTATTTTCATTGCAGACTTTCCACAGGTCAGTAAACCAACACTTACACTAAGCAGACCACCATTATTATTCTGAACAGGGAGGCAGCCCCATCCTAGCATTATGGACTGGTTTGAGAAAATTACTGTTTTTTACAATTCAGCAGCCGAACCAAAATGTTAATAAAAGAAACAAAGAAGCAATTACTCGAGTGAGCAGTATGTAAAATTTGCAGGTGTTTCTTTTGGCTAAAAAAGTCCTTGTCCAGAAAAACCATTCCATCTGACCCAAAGTAAAAAAATTTATTTCCTTGCTTTTATTAAAGAAAAAAAAAAAAAAAAAAGAGGCTCCATGCACAGATCTCTTCCTACACATCCAAGATGCCAGCCAGCACCACGCTGATAAATCCTCCCTCAGAAAGCAGCTGAGTGAATGACAAGGATCTCACACTGACCCAAACCGCTGCTGCTGTGTCCAATTTACCACTCAATAATGTCTTGTTCAGGGCTGATCTCCTGAATAGCCGGGCAATCGCTGTTCCTTGGCGAAATGCTCCCTAATGGGTGAGGATTCCTTTGGAGCCGATGTGAGTCTCCGGTGCTCATGGGTGAGGGTTTTTTAGTGCAAACTGAAACAGCCTCCAAGGGACTGATGCCAGGAGCATCCCGCAGTATCCTCTCTCAGTAGCGGAGAGAATTGTTACCAACAATTAATCATGTTTTTGTTGGCTTGTTTGTTATTTTTCCGCACAAATAACGATTTGGGTCAAATTTATGAACAGTTTTGGGAGAACTGTATTACTTTTTAGGGAGAATTTGGACTTTCCTTCTAAGTAACTGCTGAGACCTACCTCAGATTATTACTATTAGCAGCTTTGAAGATCCTTTGGGCAGCTGGAAACGACACAGAAGAGACAGAAGTGAGACAAAACATTTTCCAAGCAAAGATATAATTAGGGATTAGAGACACTGATCCTGCTGCATAGTGTAATTAGGAGATTATGGCGTGGCATTGGCTGGGATTAGATTTGACAGAAAAATCTCTGCCTTGCTACATAAAACCTCCCAGGTTTTGAAATGGAAACCTGTTAACAAAAAATCTTCTCTGCCTTAACCAGATGTTCTGCAGCAGCCTGGGTGCACACTGAGGAGCGAAGGGAAACTTGTCACCTACAGGGCAGAAGTGAAGAAACCCCTGCTGGGAGGTGACCACAGCTCTGCCTGTGCTTCCCCTCCCCTGCACAGAAAGCTGTCCCGTCTGAGCCTCCTCTGGTGCCCCCTGCACCCCCTGGGCCGAGCCTTGCTTTGGGCACCTCCGGGGTGTGGGCACCAAGGGGCGGTGGCAGAGGAGCCCCTGCTTCTGCTCTGGCCGCTGGGCAGCTTCCTGCTGGCCTTTCTCCGAGGGTTTGGGAAGAGGATGAGGAGCACCTGCCACCTCCCCAGCCCCGGGCATTGCATGGGAGGACAGAACCACTCTTTTGCTCAGTGAGTGGGGCCAGAGAAGGCACCTGTGGGCTGGTGGGCAGGGAGAGAGGGAGAAACTCGCCCTTGTGCAGGCCCGGAGTGGCAGTGCTCTGTGGCAGTCAAGCCAGCCCCTAAATCAAATGAGCACAAGTAAAATTGTGAGAACCAGCTGCATGGATCACATTCCCTTATGCCCTGCCCTAAAGCACTTCTAAAATCAATAGCTCCAAAAAAAATTAAATTATACCTCTGAATGAACCACCAGCAGGATCGGCTTGGTGTGTTCTTGGTAAATTAATCCTTGCTAAAAGTCAGCAGAAGACTCCAGTGAAGCATCCCCCAAAACAAGCAGCAAGACCAACTCTGCCATTCAGCTGTGGTACTTTTTGTGGTGCCCAGAGATGTAGATTCCCTGAGAAGAAGAGGGAAGTGGGGAACCATAGTGCTCTCCTGCTGCTCTGAGCACTTTGCCATGGATTTCTCTGTCACACACTATGGTGGCAGCATCAAGGCTGCCCAGTTCCCATGGCATCTTCTTCTCTCTACCACCTTTTTCCTTTTATGTAGTATTAATTCTTCAGCACAGGAGCCACCTTTTTACTGTGTTATATCTATTACTAGCTATTCATGGCAGTGTAGATTGTAAATGTGAAGAACTCTGAATACTCCACTTCCCTCATTATATTCTCAGGAGTTGGATAATAAAATAAGAACTTAATCCTATGGTCAATTAATAAGAATAAATCTGGGGATGAAATACATCTGACAAAAGCCCAGTGTAAGAAGGCCCTGCAGCCTCTGTGGATCCATTTTTTGATTTAGCAAAAATCAATGTATTATAAAGTTTCAACAGCCTTCACAAGATCTTCACCAAATCAAAGGCTTATTTTACTTTGGGGAGCATTGATTTTAGTAAGGTCAGTTGTCTTTCTCTTGCTGTGCAATCACAGAATGAAAAATTGCAGAATTTACAGAAAATAGGGAGTCATCAGCACATCATCTTGTCAGACTATGATTTGTCTGGAGACAAATGACTGTCAGATTTCCTCAGCCTAGGAAGTTAATCTGAACACTATCTGTCATCTAGTAATTGTGCTAAACTTCCCAGCACTCGCATCAAGCCAAATATCCAGGATACTAAAGTGAAGATTAAACATGTGATTTTAATTAAAACTTACTGCAGAGCAAGTGCTTGGATTCTCAAATATTTTAAATTACTATTTGGAATTGTTTTGCAATTTTATCTATCATATGAACAAATCTTTTCGATACAGCATAGGCTTGTCTAGTAAATATAGTCATCTCTCCTCTATATTGTATTTTCCTTGGTCAGGATTAGTACCCACTGGAGTACACTATTTTTGGTGTCTGATGAGCTGATTAAAAAGTTACTTGAAATTGCAAATAAAAAAGTGAAAGAAGATTTAGAACTATAAAAAGTAATCTGTGTACTTCTATAAAAGTCTCTCTCTGGGGGATATAAAATGATTGCAACCTACAGTCAGGAATGAAATGTAACACAGCAAATCAGAGCTGCAATTTCATCTTCCTTGAAGAGATTAATTAATTCTCCTTTGACAGTGATAGCAGTGGAGCTACAACGTAGTTGAAGTTGAGCTTCACCCCTGAAGGACAGGATGCCATCCAGAGGGACCTGGACAGGCCCAGGAAGAGGGGCCATGGGACCCTCATGAAGTTGAGTTAGACCAAGTACCAGGTGCTCACCTGGGTTAGGGCAGCCTCAGGCACCAACAGGGGCTGGGGCTGGACAGAGGGAGAGCAGCCCTGCTGAGAAGGACTTGGGGTGAATGAGGGGCTGGACATGACCCTGCCATGTGCACTCACAGCCCAGAAATCACCCTGTCCTGGGCTGCATCCAAAGCCCTGTGGGCAGCAGGTGGTGGAGAGGATTTTGCCACTCTGCTCCACGGGTGTGACCCCACCTGCATTGCTGCACCCAGCTCTGGGGTCCCAGCACAGAAAGGACAGTCACAAGTCCAGAGAAGGCTACTAAGGTGATTACAGGGATGGAGCACCACTCCTAAGAGAAAAGGCCTGAAGAATTTTGTTTGTTCAGTCTGGAAAAGAGAAGGCCTCGGGGTGACCTAGATGTGGCCTTCCAGTATCTGAAGGGAGTCTACAAAAAAGATGGAAAGGGACTTTCTACAAGAGCATGTAGTGACAGAACAAGGGGGAATGGATTCAGACTGAGAGTAGGTTTAGATTAGATATTAAGAAGAAATTCTACACTGTGAGGGTGGGGAGGCACTGGAACAGGTTTTCCAGAGAAGCTGTGGATGCCCCATCCCTGGAAGTGTTCAAGGCCAGGCTGGATGAAGCATTAAGCAACCTGGTCTAGTGGAAAGTAGCTCTGCCCATGGCAGGGAGTTGGAACTAGATGATCTTTAAGGTCCCTTATAAGGACATATGATATGAAAGCATCAAATCTTGTTTTAAATGTGTGTGTTTACAGGCATCTGTCTGGGATCCTACACAGTACAGTAAATTTTTCCCTACCCACTTGGCCCAGCAGGACCATTAGGTCATTTGTCAGAGGCTGCAGAAATGTTCAGGAGCTCCTGAAATCAAAGCACATCCCTATTTCCAGATTAGATTTTTCGTTTTTTTAAGATGTTGAAGATCTTACTGTTCCTAAAATACCTGCTTGCTTAAGGGAATTTTAAATGTGAATCTTCTCACTTGTGTTTGGGATTAATGAACCCTTGGGAGAAAGAAGCCTTCTTGTATATCCAACAAAATGCCCTGAAAAGGTCTGTGTTACAAGCAGGCCTACCCACCTGCCTGACAGCCCAGTTCTGTGGAATAATCCTGTTGCTTGGGGTTCACCCAGAGCCCTGGGGGCAACTTGTTCCTCAACACCCCCAAAGATGCCACTTGTACTGCGGTGAGCCCCAGCTCAGGCACCCAATGGAAGGGGTCTGACCTTACTTCTGGAGCTGGGCTGAGTTTCCCTGGCAGTCCCTGCGGGTTTTCCAGCACATGGCAAGGATCCAGGGTAGGTGAGTGGGAGGAGCAGTGCGTGGTGCTGGGGCAGGAGTCCCCCCAGCAGCCCTGCCAAATCCCTGCAGTGTGGAGATGTGGAAAAGCAGGGAAGAGAGAGCAAGGCAATGAATTATAGATGACTAAAATCTAGCCAGAGAGAAAGTGCATACACAGGAGAGGGAAAGAGTGCATAATTCATCTGTAATTGCTTGGGGGGGCGATTTTAAATAAAGAAGAGAGATGGGTTGTACATTCCCTTTGTTTCTGTTTTGAGTTTTCCAGCAGTATAAATGTGCTTTTATTCACCTGTCTCGGCCTTAGGGCTCAAAGGTGACCCAGCTACCATCCTGCCATCTGTCAGGTGATGGGGTTGGTCACACATGAGATGCCAAAGCGTGACTGAAGCATGACCTAAAAATGACTGTAGCCTGTGATACTGTAGGCACAAAGTGGTGAGTGTTGAGGATACACCTTTAAACAGACCGGGACAAAATACTGATACCATCTTGTCAATGGCTATTTCGCAGCTCCTGAAAATACCCGGAAGGAATTTCTATCTTGTGATTCATGGTTAATCATCCTGCTCACTTTGCAAGCCATAAAATTTAGTGAGGTTGACTTTTGTCACAGCAAAAGAAAATCTGTTTAACTTTCTTGTATTTCTGTAGAATGAACAAGGGAACAGCAGAGACCAGAGACTGGCTAATCTGGAGTCTGTAAAGGATTTTTCATTGAGAATTGAGCATGTTTGTGTCTAAAGGTGATGATTTTATGTAATAACTTCTACCCTGCATTTGTCAAGATTAAACACCTCAAAATTCTTATTCGTGTTACAGAAAGTCACACAAATACAGGCCCACGATCTCAAACTCAGAGTTCTGTTTGTGCCAAAATCCTGTCTCTGAAAGTCAAAAAAGTCAAGCTCTTCTGGAGGAATAACAAATGAGACAACATGCCCTGGTTTCCTAATCACCGCGGGGAGGGATAAAAGGCTGGTCTCTGCTGTAAAACCTGAGCATTTGTGACTTCCACTGTTCCAGGGCTACCTGTGTGAAGTGCCTTTTGTTTTCTCATCTTGCTACACCCCTGGCCTCGGTGAAAGGCTTTGGCAAAAAGTGCCATGTTCTAGTTTGTGTGAAAACCTTTCTCAGTTTCTGCTTTGTAGCTTTTCGGTATCACTGAACGTTCCCTTCTCTTTCCTTTTTATGAAAAAATGCACTTAGAACCTTTTGATCTGATTTGCCCTTACCATGACAATGTATTTTTTTTCAGAGTTTCCTGGTACTGGTCTCTTCCAAAGATGAATGTTTTCAATATCTTAATAAAAGGACACAATAAATTGGGAAGAATGGGTAATGCCCACGCAGAAAACATGCAGAAAGGTACAGACCTACTCATGTAAGAGAAGGCAACACTCCGATTTTTTGTCTCTCCTGCCCTCTTTAGAGACGCAAATGCAAAGGGCTGAGGAAGGTAAATGTTTTGGGTGGGTATATAATTGCAAGAGCAAAAGCTGAAGACCTTTAACTGTTAGAAATTAGTAACTCTTTATTATTGCCCCACAACTGTACAGCAGACTTGTTTTAACTTCTGCTGTCACAGCAGCTTCTCAGCCTCCACAACAGCAACCTGTTTCATGTTTATGGTTGAACTGTGGTGTGGCCAGCACCTAACAAGACACTCAATTTGTGGCATGCTCAGAGTACATGGTCCAGATTACCAGCTCTGTGTTTATGTTACTGGTCTGCTAAGATGGAGCTGATGCAGGGAGGGCAGTGCCAGCAGATCATTTAGTGCCAGATGGAACTGCACAGAAACCTGCACTTCGTGAGACCTGCTCAAAAGTAACTGTCCTGCCCTTTATTTTCTGACCAAGAGATAAGATGATTGTAGATACTGTGGTTCATTTAAGGATAACTTGTGGTTATTAAGGCAGGAAATAATTTACATTAAACAGAAATGGAAATGTGTGATATATTTCCCAGTTAATATCAAATTCAAGACAAATTTGGGCTTACTCATTCAGAAAATTCAGATTTGATCTGAATTCATTTGAACGATGCTGTCAAGAGAGAGCAAAGGAAAAGCAATGTCATTGTATTCCCATCACAGAGCTGGGGGAGGGGGAAGCCTCTCTTTGAACGTTCACACTTGGCATGAAAAATGCAGGTTCAGTATCTGCTTGAGGGGATTTCAGCCCCCTCTACCACCTCTTTCTCAGTCCTTCATCACTATCAGCCACGCCATTTAGTATTCTGGGGTGCCTGCAATCCTGTTGCTGCTGTTCCACTTAGCATTAATAATTAAATCTTCACTGCAGAGGGAGTGAGCTTCAGATATCTTCCATCCTCGAGGAGCGCTCCAGGCTGAGAAGCATTCACACCCTTTGTTGAAATGACTGCTCATATATTTTCCACACACCACAACTGTGGCAGTCAGAGGGACTGAAGCTGGCCTATTTAGAGTGACTCTGGAAGAGATTATAAACACGATTTTAAAACCAGTTTCTGCTTCATTTGAACTAAACTACAAGGTCTTTGTTTTGCTATAAAAAACCTCACATTTAAATTTGTTTTGACCCTGGTAGGGGCCTGTTTTAAATTTTGTTTTCTTCCCCCTCCACCCCCGCCCTCCCTGCCTTTTTTTGTCTCGGCAGGAAGCCTGAGAACTCTCCCTCTCTTTTCATTAATTGCAAACATAATGCTAATAAAACTCCGAGCCAGTGAACACCTCTCACTTGGCGTTGGAATTTATTCATCCCTAAGGTAGAGCTATTATTTCATAATTGGAAGCACCTTCTAGGGACTCCTTTATCAGTAGTTTAATAGATACTTACAGCTCTGCCACTACTTCCTTGTGAATCTGCCTTGGTGTTAATAGCTTTTATCTTCGCTCAGCTGTTTGCAACTGCTCTGGGGCTCCTCCCTTCCAGGACACAGTTTCATCCTGACCGAAACCAGCATCCTACACAGCCTGTCACTCTGTCATTGTGGCAGACAGGTGCTCACCACATTTCTTCCCACTCTGCAGGAAGAGATCGTGACCTCAGTGATGTAAATCAGTGGATGGCGTGAACATATTATGTACCGGTAAAGTCATGACCTAGTATGCACAAGTCTTCTAGACTTTCTAATTAGGGACTGAGCTAATTAGAACTGGCTAAAATGCTCATACAGTGCACAGGTTTTTATTTCATGGGCTTCCAAAGAGATATAAGCCTTAAAAGATTTAGCATTTATTAAATTGAAACCTGACTTTTCAAATTAAGTCTGTGATTACATGAATCAACAATTTTTATGAGAGTTTGGGGATTGGCTTCATGACTCTGATAAGGGTAAGGCATTTCCATGAACACTTTAGGGAGTGCCAGCTCAGTGAATGGCTGAGGCTGGGGGAACAGGCATTAGACAACAGCTATGGCTAAGAGGTGCAATGCAGCATCACAGCTAACAGAGCCTTTGATTTCTCCCTTTCTTTATCACAGAGCAGTTATAATAGTCAAACCATGATCTACCTGAAACATTCCAGGGAATCCTTCACATCACCTACACTGGCTGAGTCAAAATACAAAAAATTTCCATTCTTTCCAATGAAACTTCTGTTTTACTATTTTAAAACCTCATGAAAATAACAAAGATCCAGCCAAACCCATTTTATCACTTTCTCCCATGGTTTCCTTTCTAGTGAAAAGCTGGAATGACTCATTTCTGGCTAGAAGCAGGTGAGACAGCAGAACTAAGGGCAGCATTGGCTGTGTCACCTATGACATTACTGCTACGCCAGCCTGCCAGTAATGAAATACTTTATAAGGGTTTCTGTTCATTTTTCAGTGGAAAGAGGAAGGAAAAGCAGCAGAGAAACTTGCAGGAAAGCAAACTTAAGTCAAAATGTGGACTTGGATTCCTTAAGATATCTCTGTTTGAAGGAGTGATGGGATTGAAAAGGGTTTGGGCACTGAACTCCAGTGACTCCTTGGGAATGGCTATGATATACTGAAATTACTGAGAACTCTGAGCCAGCACATAGTTTCCTTCATACCAGCCCACTCAGGGACTTGAAATAACTTTTTTTTTGTCAGAAGCAAAACACAGAAATGAAAGATAGAAACACAGCTAGTTATGGAAATGTCGTGACC
Source organism: Climacteris rufus (assembly GCA_013398175.1). Taxonomy (NCBI): domain Eukaryota; kingdom Metazoa; phylum Chordata; class Aves; order Passeriformes; family Climacteridae; genus Climacteris; species Climacteris rufus. The sequence goes on from VZRZ01006993.1 coordinate 57,556, forward strand.
TTCTACCTGATTCATTCTGCAGTAGCTACTGGCACAGGAGGATTGTTATTTTCTTTTATGAAGCAGAATTAAATAGAGAAGAGTTGGAGCTATAATGGAACAGAAGAACTGGTGGAGGAAGAGTAAAAGGTGGCATCTGTACCAGGCAATAAAACATGGTCACAGGTGCTGGAACTTGATCATCCACACTGTGAAATTGTGACAGCAGTCCTCCCCTGGCTTTGGTCAGAGGTTATCTTGCCATCTCCCACACATGTCCTGCAAGGGCACCTTTCCCAATAGGTGGTTTGAACACCAGATTTTGAAGAGTAAGAGCTCTGTGGCTGGCCTGGTTGGCCTCACTGTCTGAGAGATGCTCAGGCCTCCAACTCACTGGAACAAGCACAGCTTTAGAGAATTCAGGGACCTTCACACCCTTCTTCCTTGGACACAGCAACCAAAACACATCTTTTCTTTATATGTATCTAAAAGCATTTTGAAATAAGTTAAGATTTTTCCTGATTCTACTCTTCTCTCTAAAGCCATTCAAAATCTCCACACTGCTGATGACAAGAAATTAAAAAAAAATAGTCTCTTCCTTGATGAATGGTAAAAAAAGCTTTTTTTACTCTTGCTACTACTGGCTATTCTAGTTCTTATTTCTATTACAGGTAGAAAGCACCTCCTAATTTCCAGCTTGCATCTATTCACAGCTCAAATAGGGGAGGCACCATGCACATGCAGTATTTTATGCACCAACATAAAACCAGTCACATAGACATGCCTAGACACTAAAGCTGTGCCTGCAATAGTAAACAGAACAGGCTAAGGCTGTTCTCTGGCCTGTGAACTGGCAGCATCCATCAGCTAAACTCTTCCATCCTCAAAAAACAGAGTGGGTACATCCAAAGTGCCTAATGGGAACAGTCTCTGGCACATGGTAATTCTCAAATTGCTTGAACATGGAGTTATTCAGTTTGGCCAAAACTGTGTGCCAAAAACATGCCAGGAAGTGTGCTAACAATGTCACATGGTGGGTGGCCCCAATTGTTTACCAGCACAGCCATAGCTTTACACTGTGATCCATAGAGTGAAACCTTTTCAACCAGGACTGCTCTCTAACTCAGTTTCCTTCAAGACCTCATGGTGACCAGGCAATACCTTTAAGAGAAACTATCATGCTTATATAACAAAAGAGTTCAGAGAAAGCTGAAATATATTACCTATTGTGTCTGGTTTTCATGTGATTCATTTCAGGCAGCTGAAAATTAAAATCTAAGTCAGTCAGGTTTTTCTCATGAATTTGTCTGATTCCTTATGAACATGAAAAGTTTTGGCATTCACCAGTTCCAGTGGCAGTGATTTCCATTGTTTGAGTGCATGACCAGACTCTAGAGTGCAGTTGCTCTGATCACATATGGGTGCCTGCTCCAAGATAAGACGAATTACTCTCCAGACTCCTCTGATCATAACAAATAGAACTTCTCCGAGTCTGAAGGGAGCTTAGACATCTTTGGTGTTGTTACACACCAATAGACACCCAGCTTGGGGAGGATGAACCTCTCCCCTGACTTTTAGCTATGCCTGTTAAGCTGAGGTGAAACCATCCAGGCTATCAGTCTCTGCTATCCCTCCAAAAAAACCCCCGGTATTAACCAGACAACCTCACATAACTTCACTTTGACTGTCCACTGGGAACTTTGCTGGACCTTGAGCAGCCTCTGTGGTTGCATGGGACAAGCAATGAGCAGTAGGAGTTGGAGCTTCCAGTTTAGAACACCCACCAGTGACCGGGTTGTTTACCAAGTCATGCTGGGTCCTTGCACTGGAGTAAATTCTGAGCTTGTGTGATTTGAGGAACCAGAAACTCCTTTGTGAATCTTCTCTAAGCCTGAATTTGGTGCAGTATAATAAAATGAACTTCAGCATTAACGAAACATTTAACACACAAGGTTTTATCTCATTATTTTTGCAAAGCTATGTAATATCTTTATTTCCATTCTGCTTATCAGTGGTTGATAAAAACCTTTACTTTCTTTTCATTAGACAGCAAATGAGATACTTAGAAATTAAAGACACTGATGCAGGGTTCTCTTTAATTCTCCAAGGTCCAATATCAACATTTTTCATTATAGGTTTATAAAAAGAGATCTTATCATTTGAAGGAATAATTGCCTGTTAGCTCAAACCATGGTGAGATGAAGACACAACTTGCCATGCAGAGATGACTAAGATTTAGCTTAGGCAAAGGTCTTAGGTCAAGGTAGCACAAAGAAATATCTGCCTTCACCCACTGTAAGCTTCAGCTAATCTCTCAGAAAATTATTCATTACTTTTCTCTAATTTTAATTCTGTGCTGTGACTCAGAGGTATATTTTTGTGCTCCACATAGAAGTGATACAGTTTGGAATAGTGTGCTCGAGAAAAGCGATCAACAGTTTAACTTCACAGGTAAGTAGTGAGTCAGGTCTTGGCAAGAGCAGAATTAAAGGATCAGTTAGACCAAAACAAATCTCACTTTGTTCATTAGAAAAGCTGACAATCAGATAGTTGCAAAAAAAGTCCTTTACTTGCAAATTGAGACTGCTAATACAGACAATAGGCATGTTTGAATTTTTGTTACAGCTTCCATTGGATGTTCTGAGGGAGACATGATTACTTAAGACCACAATGGCCATGTGGCTAATGAACAGAGCAAAGTGAAAAAGCATGTGTTGGCCACTGTCCACTCTGCCTAATACGATTTACAAAACTAATCTGCTGGTAAAATGGAAAAATTTTACAAATTCCTTGCTGATTTTTCACAGTAAAACAGATAATCTTCTCTGAACTGTGGATAAAAGTTCCTCCTTAAGGCAGAAAATTCCTTTGTAGTGTTATGATGAAAGAAGTTCTTCACTGAACTCATGAGAAATCTGGGTTCCTTTTTCTATATTCTTTACTTTAGTTGTTCCCTCATCAATTGATTTTCCTTATAATGCAGAGTTACATAACTAAAAGTGGCTCATCTATTAGTTGAGTCAGGAGATGGGGAGTAAATTGACAAGTTCATGCAAAAAGCCCACAGCATCTGCACTTTGTGGAAAAAGTGCTTTTGTAGTACAGAGAAAGAACAGAAAGTAGGAATTGATTGTGTGTCTATGTGTAGGTGGTAAGGGTATTTTTAGCTAGAGGTGAGAGGCTGGAAGTTGTCAAAAAACCGAGTAGGAGCAGAGTACACAGGAGATGCCCCAGGTAATGTGCTTTGTATCAGGCAAGTTGAATCATTTCATAAAATACCTTTGTAAGTAGTATTAGAAGTAAAATAAAAACATTTTCTATTTATATAAAAACTCTTTGCTGAATTAAGTACATTTGTCTAAATTCAGACTGGTTTTTCTAGAGCATATCACTGCTGAGGTTATAAGACCAAACAGAGAAAAAGTCTCTAAAAAGGAGTGGAAACCCGAGGAAACAGCAAAATGAGGAAGGTGGATATTTGCAGTATCTGCCTGTTAAATGTGACAAAGCTTTCTGTATTTGCCTTCTTGGTCATTTCCGAAAGAAAGAATCAACACAGTTCATAATCAGATTAGTCTGTTTGGTAGGGAGGGGTGGCAAACAATGAATAAACAACCCAGATTTAATACTGATCACGTTTTAAGCAGCACAATTCTGCTGGTTACCTAACACCAGTTCTGGCACCATGAGTAACAGGATGGCAACAGCCACTCTCAGATCCGCATTTCTAATTAATTAAAACATGACACACATCTAGAATTACTGTGACTGAGGCATAAAACAATGGACAGCTGGACTTGCAGAGATTTGAAATAGACTCAGAAGGAAAAAAAGAGAAAAAATGTAAAATGGGAGTTTGCCCTTCAAAATTAATAGGCTCAGCTTTTTATACATATAACCCTAGCATTTGAGAACTTTGAATCTAAAGAGAGAAAACAACATTTCTGTGTCTAATTTGAACACCAGCAATTAATTTTTTTAAAACTGGATTTTCAGAACTATGAAGCTTGTTTTCTATGGATTTGTTTTTTATCATAAATTGTTAACATCAACTGGTCTCCACAGCTGCAGCATTTATAATGTCACTACTTATGTGGATTCTTCTCCACCTCTAGATGGTTGACTGCTTTTCTAGACGGTTGACTGCTTTTCCTTTTCTTTTCTTTTCTTTTCTTTTCTTTTCTTTTCTTTTCTTTTCTTTTCTTTTCTTTTCTTTTCTTTTCTTTTCTTTTCTTTTCTTTTCTTTTCTTTTCTTTTCTTTTCTTTTTTCTGCTTTTTTGTGGGAGTTTAACTACCTTTGAGGGAACTCCCTTTCGGCAAACACAGTTAAATTTGGACAAAGGTTTTGAACGTTTGGTGTAATAGAACAGAGAGACAGTTCAAACACTGACATTTCATAAGGAATCAGTTTACAAAGAGAGAGACTGATGTCGTTGTGTGCAAGTTATGATACAGAACAGTAGGAACACAATAGACACGAATTGAGTCCTGTGGTTTCTAGCATAGGTCACAAGTAATACATAAAGCAATTACAGTTGGCAATTCTTTCAATCTGAGATTCCTGAGGCCACGCATGTACTGGATGTTTCCAACTAACATTGACGTGTAGTCCCATCTGAGGTATCAGCATGGCAGCATTCCTACATCTCCGGGAAAAACAAGGCATGGTCAGTAAGGGTTGTGAACTTTAGCTCATTCTGCTCCAGTGAAAGGGCAGAGAAATCCTTCACAGGCAGAATGCGCAACAGATCTAAAATTGGAACTCGGGCTGGACAGTTTGTTTGTAATGTGGAATCTTTCATGACTGCACTTGGGCAGGGACTCAAAATTACATATCTTCTGGCACCTTGGGCTCTGTTATGCACTTTGCTATTATGTGGGACCATTGGTTCAACCCTGACTCAGAGGGAAGAGTGCCTCAGACTGAATCACTAATGCCATATCCTGCAGCACTCTAGTGAAGCCTTGGCACTAAGGAAGGATAATTACAATGTGGTTACCATGACTGATTTTTGGGATGCTTTTACACATACCTCAGGCATGTCAGTAGGTAAAATGCAGTCAGCTTGTTCAAAAATACACAAGTGTCCCAAGTTTGTTATTTTTTACCACAAAACTGGGCATACAGATAGAATCCTACTAGACAAAAACATCCAAGAATTACTCTATATCTTTGTGACATGTATGTAATACACAAAAGAGTAAATATGAATAAAAAACCTACTGTCCTTTTACATCTTTCTTTTGCCTTTTAATGATAAATAATGGGCATCTATATCCAAGGTGCTGTTTCCCTTACAGTAGAAATGCAGGTCTCTAGTCTGCTTTTCCAGACTCTGAGAATAAGTGCTGAATGAGTAGGTGTGACATTGGTATCAGCCTTACAACACCAACAGAATTTTAATAATTATGTTTTGTGAACAAACAGACTACAGTCAAATGATCCTTGGTGCCAAGGGGACATTCTCACAAGTATTCAGGCTAGGGAAGAGAAAGCTTTGATATCTATGCAGTGTTTTCTCCTTGTCTTGCATGTTTGTCACATAACACATACAAGATTTCAAGGAAATATCAATACTGGAAATTCAAGATGAAATGCAATTCAATGTGAAAATATATCCACATGTTCAATTATGCCTATTGATGTTTTTATCTTTTCCTCAAATAAAGTCTGTTTCTCTCTCCCTCTTGCTGGTACATCTCAGGTCTTTTCCCATTGCCTTTCCTTCCCTCAGCAAACCTGTTCTTTCCACATTTTGATGATTTTACTGTCTCCTTCCTTCTTCCCTCTGTTAAAATAATCAAAGAAGAAGTTAGACCAGCATTATCCTTCATTAGATTAATAGAGTGCAGGCAGTTTACACGTCTCTGTGCATTGTTTCAGGCTGGTTGTGGATTCATTCAGCTACCACCCTATCAGTTACAGTCAGTTCATGCTTTCAAGGTTATCTTTGCAACCAAGAGAACTAGATACCACTTTTGAAAAGAGGAAGATAAGATTACTTACAATTTAAAAACGCTGTGAAGGCCACCTAAATCTATTCAAACAATGTTTGAGAACTTTTTTAATATGGTAAGGGACACCAAGCAACTTAACTCGGAATAAGTGACAAGGACCATTTCTTATTATTTCTCTTCGGGCAACTATTTAAAAAATAGTTCAGGTATCGTCTATCTAAGGATACTTCAGGTATCGTCTGTTAAACACAGAGCGGTGCCCGTTTGCAGGGACGGAGGTGTGTGGTTTTTGTTTTCCCTCTGCTCGTTTCACGAGGGACAGAAAGGCCTAAACATTCCCGGTGAGCACGTCGGGCAGGAGCTGACGGCATCGCTCCGGCAGCCGCCCCGCACCGCTGTAGCAGCCGGCGGTGACACGGCCGGCAGCGCGGACGGAGCGCCCGTCGCGGCCACCGCGGCCACCCCG
>VZRZ01006993.1:64484-96144 GCA_013398175.1 Climacteris rufus
GGGGTCTGGCGCCCTCGTGTGAACCTGAGCGCGGAACCCGGGGTGGCTCGGGCGGGCGGGTCGGGGCGGGGGTGCTGCGCTATTTATACCCGGCCCCGGAGCCGACAACTTAGCAAAACCCGCACCGAGGAGCGAGCGGGGCCGGGAGGGAGCTCGGGAGGTGCGGGGGGCGGCAGCGCGGCTGAAAAGTTGTCCTGACACTTGTTTAAAATGCATCGCTTATTCAGTGCTCTGAGTCACGGGCAATTATTAAATGGTTGCTTATTATGCCTCTAGTGTTTAAAGACGTGTGAGCTTCGGGTAGGTACTTTGCTTGCAAGTAGTGCTCGATTTTTAACTGTGTTAGTAATCCTTGAGGAAGGAGTGAAGGACTGTGCTTGTTTTCACAAAGCTTGTAAGTTGTCTGTGTTTTGGTTATATATGTTGTTCCCGTTTGCCTCTAGTTGTATGCAAAGTTTGCATGCTCTAGATGCAAACCCATTGCACAGGGTGGCTCTTGCAGGCATCAGTGAGGACTGGTCTGCATGAAAATGCTGGCTGAGGAGTCAGGTGTGCTGGACAAGCAGTGGTGCCTCTTGGGAAGAAAGGTATGAGTAGGGTTGAGGTCCGACAAAGGACCAGTCTCCCAGGCAGTGGTTATGCAGAGTACAGCCTGAACCCCTAAAAAAACTGCCTAGGGAGAAACAAAATCATGGAATCTATTGAGATGTAGCCCAGGGTATTTCATCTGCCCTGAACTGTTAAGAATTTATCTTAATTTAGCCTCCGTAATTGAGTTTATTTCTGTACCAGCACTGCGGAAGGGTTCATTTCAGCAGTGGGTGAAGTTTGTTGCTGAAAATGGAAAAAGATTACACAAGTCAACTGCTGCTGCTTTGTAGGACACCGTGAACAAGGTCACACAAAGAAATTTAAGGCGATCTGTTAATATTCACTGGCATTTTTAACAACTTATCATCTACTCTTATTAGAAAGAAAGTAACAATTCCATAGCCCCAGTAGGTTTTTTTTTTTCCCTAGAGGAAAAGAAATAGCAAAAACTATTTTAAGTATTTATCAAGTCTTATTTAACTGATTCTGGAAGATCAGAAGTAAATGCTCTGTGCCTGATAATTTCAGAAGAGAAGTTTGAAACACATATTGTGTAAATCCTGATCTCTTTAGGAGTGGTGGTGGGGGAGCCTTAAGTTCTAGGATAATGCTGAAGGTTAGAGTGATCATATCTAATACGATATATGAGCATACTTTATATGTGTCGTTTATGATCATATTTATGATTCTGTGTCTTAGGGCCGTGCTTCTTTCAAGACCACTTGTATGCACTTTAAAATCAGTCGGGAGAGCATCATTGTGTAGTTAAGGCTGGATGCTGCGAGGAGGTGAGGGTCACACTGCGGGGTTCAGGCTGCCCTAGGAAAGCCTCGGCTCAGAGCGGACCTACAGCTCCCCGGGGCCTGCCTGTCTGAGGGTGGCTGGAGCTGTCACATCGGCTCTAGAGCAAAACGGGCTCGTCTGGTGGGGACGCGCATAAAATCTCGCTGGAGGCACGTGTGTGCACGCAGAGCCCCCGGTGCTACGTGTGCAGCCATCCGTGGGGAGGGTCCGAGCGGGAGGAGCCGGGAGCAGCGGAGCCCACGGGGCAGTGCCGGCCCGGGCAGGGGCGCGGCGGCGCCCGCGGGCGGAGGGCCGGGGGAAGGGAGGAGCTGACCTCTGCGAGCACCGAGCCTTGCCAGCCTTACTCAGCCTTAGCTGAGTAAGAGATGGGAACGGTTCCATCGGCAGCCGGAGTCCGAAGGGATCCCTGCGCCGGGGTGCCGAGTGGAAGCCCCGCTCGCCCGGCTGGCACCGGCAGCCGCAGCCGGTGCCGTGCGTGTCCTCGCCAGGGCCCTCTCAGTGGGACAGCGGGAATGCTCCGTGGAATGGCGGGGTGTGTGTCCGCATGGGCGGTGACCCACCTCAGGAGAATCCCCCTGCAGCGACGGGGGTTTTCTTCACCAGAAGAAAAGTGGGGCCTGAATCTGTTTTTCTGCGGTTCATGAATAAGTTTCTTTTGGCCTCACTAGCAATGAAGACTTATTTGTTATTAATCTCTAATCAGATATTGAGACTTTATTTAAGGTATTAAAGCTTACAGATGTTCTCTGTGGAAGTGCATGAGTTTTCACATTTATTATCTTGTAACTAGGGTTCTTCAACCTTCTTTACCAAAGTGGGTGCCATCCATCCTTATGGGTAAATGGTAAGGAAAAAACAATGCAGTGAGGTTCCAAGGACTGACCAGCCATGTCACTTCAGCTGTTGTCTGGTGGCACAGAGAAGTCAGTACTCCAAACATCAATATTGTGCATTCACACCCTTACAGCAGAGGTTTGACCAAGGCTCTTAAAACTGTGTTCTGTGAGACATTGCAATTAGCTGTCCCCTGGTCTGCACAGAAAGTACGGGCATTCTACCTTCTGTGACACAAGAGCTGCATTAAAAAAATTCAAACAAAATGAAAATTAATGCATTCGAATCTGTGAAATCAAGGCCATGGTATTTGTTTGCTGACCTACAGGGTTAATTTCCCACCTATACCATAGGTATTTCTCGATTCTCTGGTTGGAGGAGAAGAATTAGAGTCTTTCCTGATCCTGATGATGTGATCTGTTTGTAAAACTGTTTGTGTTCTGGCCAAGCACAGAACACAGCCTGTCTCTCTTTTATTGTATGTTCAATGTTACCAAATGTTTTCTATTGACTTGATAATTTTGCAGCTTGGATGAAATAACAAAAATTGTGCTGTTATTTTTGTTTTTTCTTTTTTGTTGTTATTTTTTGGAAAGGGATTAGGCTGCAAAACTGACTTCAGAAGTGGGTAGAGCTGTTTTTGTTGGAGCTCTATTTAGCTTGTATTTTTCAATATTTTGGGGTTTTTTTTAAACATAAAATGCAACCTGTTGAACCTTTCTGTCTTGAAAAAAGGAGAAATGAAAAATCCAGGCTTTTAAACACTTGTCAGTCCTGTGGGAAACCAGAGGCTTATGTTCCCTCTTTGGTTTCTGTGTGGGAGAAAGAAACTGTCAATGGGTCCTTGTCCTGTGTTTCAACTTTTTGAGGTAATAGGGCTTTGCAGTCGACTGCAGCTTGGTAAGACTTGCATTTTTCTGGTGTATGACCTGGGAGCCATGAAAGGGTTGGTAGCAGCTTTGAAGAAGTGTTGGAAGGAGTCAGGTTTGCTAAGAAGAAAAAAATAACAGTTGCATGGCAGAGCTTCCAAAACTAGGAAAAGAGTGGGAATGGCTGCAATTTGTTCATGTTTACCTTCTGCTGCTGTTGCTAAACAACTGCAGAGCTGCACTGAAAGCCACCTATTTATGTAGAATAGCAGGTAAGCAAGTTGTTTTGTACTGAGGCTGTAAATAGACTGTGCATGTCAACGTCCCATTTTATGGTAGAGAGTAAACACCAGAATCCTGGCATTCTTTTGTACTGCTTTGTGTTCCTATTGACAGCTTTGTTGAATGTGGTACCATCATTCCTTCTGCCAAGTCTTGGATGAAATTGTAAACCTGAGTTTGTGATTCCATTTGGAGCCTTGTAAATGATGGTGACTTCCTCATTACCTGTAGGAAATGCTTCCTGAAAGCAAGAGAAGATGGGCTGTGGGAGAGAGACACAAATTAGAGATGGGTACTTCTGTCTTAGCACAATATTTTAGCTTTTTACCTTCTACTTTTTTCCTGAGTTATGTGGCAAATGTTTTTTTTCAAGGCTCAGATCAAATAACAGAAATGGCAAAAGAAAATTGAAGAACTCTTAGTGGTTTCTGTTTTAGATCTCCCCAGAAGTTCTTTTCTGTTGTTATTTCTGTCCTTAGTCCCATTTAGCAGCTGAGTTCCCTCTGCGTGTGTGTGCCTGCAGGGAATTGCATTAGTTCCACTCTGTGGCAGGGTAAAGGCTACAAATCTGCTCACAAAGTCTTAACTTGCAGAGCTGCAAGTTTCTACATAATTTTTCTCATTCGTGAAATACACATTTAAAAATAAAAATATGTATTTGTTAATCTTTAGAAGATTAAATTTGGCAGCATTTTACTTGAATTCTCCTATGTTCCTTGTGAATGATAGAGATCTTCCCCTTTACTTTCATGCTTTGGTTTTCAAGATTAAAAATCATATCTTTCATGCTAATTTACTATGTTGTGTTGAGTGCAAGTTGGCAAGACTGATGTTTACCCACTCATGAATTTGGACATTGATGCTACATGATTAAATAGAGAGAATTTGTAGTTCATGGGTGTGGGTCCAGTGGCACTTGTCTGGATTATAAAGATGCTGAAAATTCTTCTCAGAATTTTCATGTATTATCCTTTCATTGTCCATTTTGGTTCATAGTTGTGTTTTATTACTGTTGAGGTTTTTGTTTGCATTTTCAGTTTTAGCCCTTGAACGTTTGGTTAGATTAGGTTTTCTGTGAGGTAAATACCACAAAAAGCTCTCCAAAGAGCGAAGTTAATTTAAAGAATGTAAACCACTGAAACCTAAGTATCTTGGAAAGTTGACTACTTTTTTATAATACTGCCATGGTTCTGGATGTTGCAGTTGTAGTAGCAATTTAAATAAAGGAATAAAAAAGTGATTATACCACTTGTTTTAAAGGCAACAGTTGGATGTAGAGAGACAATATGACCTGCAGCCTTAGCCAGTGTGGGTCACACAACCCCCTGGCCACCTCCTGCTCCAGTGGGGAGAACATTTTCAAGGGCTTTGGGGTCTGCAACACACGTGGGTCAAGGACTGCCAGCCCATGCTGAACCTGCTGATTGGGGTGTAGTATTGGAGGAGGGTTTAAAGGATTCTGTAAGGAATGTTGAGCACTCTGAAGGGACTCTTGAACTGAAAGAGGAATCAAAATACGCAAATAGTAGTCTTCTTCGGATTATTTCGATTAAAACTAGCGTAGTAACAGAGTTTCACAAAGAAATTAAGCCTATGCATAAGCAAGAGATTGACTCAGACCAGCCCCCCACCAAATCCCCAATGATCAATCAATGTTATTTAGTAATAGAAACAACAAGCTTAATGAGCCACTTGATAGCAGGAGGCTTGCATGAATAGGAGAGTTAAATCGGTAACCTAAGTTGTTCTACTGACTTTCTGTTTCATCACTGAGAAAGAGACCTGAAAATACTGCATTTTTCCATCAATTAATTAGTCTAAGGTTGGCATAAATTGAACAGGCAGGATTTTTTGAAATTATTTTTCTCTAAAGTTCTCTGAAACAGTCACTTTATTACATGTGCATTTTTTTTTCTTACAGCTCTGATTATTAACAGGAAAATAACACTGAAACAGAATGTCGCTTGCCTTTTGTCTGAAAAGGTGAAATCTTTTTGACTAGAAATGGCTGATAAGGGTGGGAAGATGCTTCCAGGACAATTTTACATTCAAGTGGAGTACGACTATGAGTATGAGGCCAAGGACAAGAAAATTGTGATCAAGCAAGGGGAGAAGTACATCTTAGTGAAAAAGACCAATGATGATTGGTGGCAAGTCAAAAGAGACGAGAATTCCAAGCCCTTTTATGTGCCAGCACAGTATGTGAAGGAAATACCCCGCAAAGCACTGATGCCCCCTGTTAAGCAGGCAAGCATGCTGCCAAATAACACCTTGAAGTTGACACATGGATTACAGAGATCAACAGAAAATGTGAATAAGTCACCAGAGCTTTCTAGTTTTGGAAAATCTTCTCCAGTTCAAGTGTCTTGCTTAGTTCGAGATGCCAATCAAAATCTGGGACCGAACAATAGCCCCTGTCAAACTCTTGGTTTGAGTCTGGACCTTTCCCAAAACAATGGAAAACTTAACAATGAGTTGCAATCTCCCAAGGTTTCCAATCAGTTTAGAACCATTTCCATGGGTCATTTCCCATGCCCAGAGTTCCTGGAAATAGAGAAGACCAGCTTTTTGCATGAACAGTCTTGTGATTCAGCAGGAGAAGGCTCAGAAAAAATTCACCAAGATTCGGAGTCTGGAGATGAACTCAGTAGTAGTTCCACAGAACAAGCTCAGGTAAGCTAAAAAATGGCCCCTGTGTGTGGTTTGTTTTCTTTCCTTATTGCCATAATTGCCTGCTACTGTTTTGAGATTTATTCCCAATGAATTCAGATTGTTTAAGTAAAATTGTCTTCTTTCAGCATGAACTTGTTATTGAAATCTAAACAGTCGATGTGTCTAGTCCTTGCAGAATTACAGTGCTTTGGGAATTAATTTCACTTAAATTATATTGTGATTTAATGTTAAAGTAAAAAAATAGTGTTTCTGTATTATGACTCTTTTGATATGACACTGAATTTGGGTTATATTTTCTTTTCAGAGAAAGGGAGCCTACTGCTGTAACTCCTCATTACTTGGCTTATTGAAATAATAGTGCTAGTTACTGTCAGTTTTCCCTAAGTGTGTACAGATAGCATAAGAACTGAAATTAATTTATTACTGTGTTTAATTACACTTAAGATTTACATGGAGTTTAATTTCTGGCTTGATATTTGTAGACTGTTTTAATGAGTCAGCCCTGCCAATTCTGCTTCTCACAACTTTACTCTGGATTAAAACTCAAAACATGTGAGTTTGCTAATTAGTATGGAAGAATCTCAGGAATGATGTACTCCTACTTCAGGATAAAACTGAGCATTGATGGCCTTTGTCCTTAGTAAAGCAGTTTCTCTCACTTCTAAATTTTTTTTAACAGGCCTCCCCCACCCCCACCCAAAGATTAGAACTCTGACTTAATCAGGTCACTTCTGGTTCGGGTAACCAAGTTAATCAGTCTATTGTAATCCAGGTTTATTCTTAAACCAGTGATGTATGTGTGCATACACATAGTTATATATATAAGTGTGTGTGTATGTACATAATTCCCCCACCTCACACATGCCTCCCCCATCTTTCTGTAGGGAGATGTTAAATTATTTTAAATTCCCCTAAAAGCTCCCTGGTCTTGAACTTACTCTGTAGTGTGAAACTGTTGTTGCTTGGATAAAAACTGATTGTTACAGTAAATCCCACTTGCCAGCATGTATTCAGAGTACCAGAGGATCTCAAATCAAACTTGATGCTAACTTTAGACATGAAAAATGTTATCACTGAGAGCTGTGAATCAGTACTTTGCTAATAAGAAACAAAGAAGACAAAGCTGCTTAGGAATGAGTCAGTGTGGGAAGATCTTAAGGATACAAGATTGATTAAGCAAATTATGGAGTCTTGAACTGTATGTATTTATATTTATTGAAATACTCAGAATCAGTGGTTTTTTTGACATCCTGCTATATTCTTGGCCTCGTTCTTGAAATTCTCTGTTTCTCTAATTATAGTACATCATGTCTCTAATATTTGTATGCTTTATGTTTGTTTTAACTTCAGCCCCCCTCCCCCAAATAATAAGAAATAAATAGGATTACCGAATTTAATGTCTTTTCTTCAGTGATGTCTTGCTTATGCAGTGTGAGAATCCATGAACTTTCTTGCACTTGCTTTACTGCACTGCCCTAGCTCAGTGTAGTTGATATCAGCCACTTAGAACTTGGAATGATAAAGTGATTAATAGATATTTATTTTAGAAGCATGTGTTGGCCTGTTGACTGCCATAGTAATCAATTGCCAAACGAATTATGAAAATACTAAGGAATGTTTAGAAAATAAATCCTTATCATTCTTTAAATAGTTTACCACATTAAAATTTGTATTACATGTTGGGACAGTTCTTTCTTCTGTGTTGACTACAATAGATGCATTTCCTTCTCTGAAGCAGATGGAATTAATATTACATGGGTGTCTTTTGTCAATAATAAATATATGGTCTGCAGCTCAGTTTCCATTGGACTTTGTGCCTGTTGATGCAGTGACACTTAATATTTTCACCATTCTCCCCCCTCCCATCCTACCCTACTACACTTTCTTTATTCAAAGCTACAGCCAATTCATAAATTTGTATTTGAGTGGGCCAGCAATGCACGCATTGCAGACTTCACTGTGTTATGGGAGGTCTGAAGGGGGAGTTTTCAATATTTAAAAAATAACAAACGCTAAAAATTTCCTCATTTTGGCCGTGCATAATACTTGGTGTTTTCTGACTGATGTCACTGAAGAACTTGCCATTATCAGAGTTTTGGGCAGCAAGTATGCAGGAGCTCTCTGTGCCTTGCAGTTTGTCTTATTTTGTAACTTAATCTCATCGTGCGTAATTGCAAGCCCTTTAAATACAATGAAAATGTTTGACATTTAGTAGCCGTAGGGATTAAAGCAGTGGTAGCACTGATGTCACTGTTAGCTCAGTCTAGATGTTCAAAGTGCCAGCCTTCTCACTGGAACAGCCTGGTGGTTTTTTTAGAATTCTTTCAATAATGAGCATTGTTTGGTAGAAATCAGCTGTGCAGAAATTAATGGCTCAGAAAGCTGTTTTTATTGCTCTTAGTCTGTAGTGAGAACATCAAGTTCCTGGCTTTCACGCACAAACAGGATTTCACTTCACAAGACTGACTGCTTCTCCCTCCCCTGCCTGCTGTGGAGTTCAGTTTTATGCAGTCTGCATTATAATAGACTCTTAAGCTATATAGGTGTTTTCTCTTAAATTTGTAAGATTAGAAGCTAGAATTACTTTAATAATACCTTTGTGTATAATTTTTGGTGGTGTTGAGGTGATAGTACTCAGCTCTAGCCTGACCTTCAGTGTGTTTTCAGTGTCCTTGAGTACAAATGTATGAGATACAGAGGAATGCTTCTCTTATGAGAACCTTCTAAGAAGCGGTTACATTATTCCCTGAAGATTATCCTCCTTCTCCTTTCCAGTAATGCAGTGCAGGTTCTGCAACTGTACAGTCTGGAACCCATAGGCTTGCTGGCTGTGGAAATACTGGAAGACCCAGAGCTTTCAAAGCAGTGTATAAAGGAAGGATTTTTTAACAGATGAAATATGTGAAGGATAGAGAGAGAGGTGGCAGTGTGAGCAGAACTATTTGCTAATGAAGATGTAGCAAAGGATCTGGTCAAGAGAAACATCCGGACTGGGTAATGAACATTCTTGACATCTGATGTAAAGAAATTACAACTATTGGGTGCAACTGTGGTGCGTAAGTCATTGTAAGAACCATATGTTAGTTTATGGACTTGAACCGTAGGAAGGCTGGAGGTAATTAGAGGAAGTAGGGCTTGAGAGGAAACAAGCTTCAATTTAACCAGATTTAAATCTCTGGTGGAGACAGTAACTGCAGGTAGAATTGGAACTGAATGAAATGGTTTAAGAGAGACTGGTTTAAGAGTGAATGCACAGCTGGGTGTAAGAATCGCTGACACAATGGTGGCACTCAAAGCTGTGAGAATCAATGAAATTCAATAACATTTTAGGAAAATGGTGTCAGGTGTGATGTCCTGATCCCACAGGAAGGGCAAAAATACTCTGCAGAGAGGCCAAGGATGTGGGGGAAAAGGATAGTTTTAAAAGAGGAATTCTTTAGCAGATATAGAGAGTACTTGAAAGAAGCAAATGGGACATCTGAGCAATATGCAGTAGAAGCAGAGACCTGAGTAATTGTTCTGAAGTGAAAAAAAAAAAATTGCATGTTCAGGCATGTCTCAAAGCAGGAAAAGCTGCAGCAAAAGTAGAAGAAAGACATTAAAAGTGATCTTGAAAAGGAGCCTTGGGCGATGTTTGCTGGTAAAATCTACAGACAAGATTTGAGAGAGAGAGAAGGTGTGCAGACAGGGAGAGAGTTGGTTATGCTCAGACATCATGTCAAGAATGTTTAGGTGTTATCTTTGACGATGATGCTTTGGAATAAAGTCGTTACAGACAGAATTTAAAATCTGCTTTTGGCAATGCTAATGAATTACCTATGGGAAGTAACTTTGTTTCTGCTGCATTACCTTCTCTTTTGTCATAGGAGACAGAGAATGTATTTAAGAGTAAATACATGGCACTGTCTTAATGTTACTTTTTATGCTTATTAAAAGTTACTTTTAGCACCAGGCTGGTTTTAATCATTATAAATATAGACAGTGACCTATTTGCAAAGATTGTTCTGTCTTTCATCCTCTTTAGTAATTGACTATTGCATAAACTGTGAAGCACTAAAGGGGATTATCACTAGGATGGCTGTTTTCCTTTGATTAATTCTGAGTAGTGAAGATCTTAAAGAGCTCTTTCTGTCTTGCCTTTGCAGTTTCTGTGGGATTGCAGTAACTTTTTAGTCAGGAACACAAAATATTTTGTGCTACTGTAGAAGTCAGAGCACATCTTCTGGAGATCTTAGCGTTCTTGACTTTGCCACTTAGTCGAAACACTGGTGGCAAATCATTGGTGTTTGACTGCCTTGTTGGTCAAACATTAAACCTATAAAATAAATGGCTGTCACTGTTTTGTGGGGCACAGAATTAGTTTGGTTATACAATAAGAAATTTCATGCTGTTTTTTTATTTCATTCATTTGTCCAAGGGATGAATGATTTGACAAATATGAAGGAAGTGTGCAGGATTTTTTTCTTAATAAAACTGAGCATGTTTGCAGATTCATGATGATATGTATAATGTAATAGTTTGAATTATATTTTAAGTACCATCCTTTAATCTCTTAGCTTCTTAAAAACAGCATTTGTTATTCTAATGATCTTAAATGCTGAAACATGCCCATTATAATGAGGTGAAGAATAACTTTCAATGACAAGGAACTAAAAGCTTTATGATTTAAGGAGTTTTACAAAACATTAATTTCATTTTTTTTTTGTAATTTCAGTAGCTGCTGCTAGAACTTTGTAAACAGCTTGAAATGTTTGCTAAATTACACTAGTAACTCAAAGATTCTGGACAGATGATATTAAGGAATACTTTTCCTGGCTGGTTTTGTGTATGTGGGGTTTTTTTTCTCCCTTCACAGTGTCAACAGGCTTGGGTAGTTTCACTTTACAGTGGTGCTCTTTGTGATCAGCTCGGTCTCAGTATTTTTAATATGTAAGTCAGGTAGTAGGTAGTTCTTTCTCCCTCTTGGTCTGGGTGAGTAATTCTGGATTTAGGTGCCCTAAAATGAGAAGCCACTGTGTCCCACTGACACTGCCTACAGCCCATATCTCATATGCTCCTCTGAATGTCCCTGCTGCAAATCAGATTGACCTACCTTAAAAAAACAAACAACAAGCACAAGTATTGCCTGTGTGAGGCAGTTGTCAAAAAGTCATGACCTGTGAGACAAGTTGGTTTCAGTTGACTGGCTTGGTCTGTTACTGGTGTTTGAATCCTCAACTGAATAAGCTACAGATCCACTTGGTACATGCAGTTTTGTGTTGTGCTTTCAGAATTGAAACAAGCATCTAGAGCACTATTAAAATTCTGCAAGTGCCAACACAGTCTTTTGACTTTTCACCCCTATTTACCCTAACTTCATGTAGAAAATGATAAAGTGGAACTTCCAAAGTACTGACTTACTTGACTAAACCTGTGCCTTTCATCCTGGTAGAATGACTTAGCTCAAATGAAGCTCAAGCTGCACTACTTAAGAAATAACAGTCATGATATGGAATTGATTTTTCTTTTATTTAGAAAAATGTAATTTCTAGTGTGCAATGTGAGTTTTGGTGCATGCTATCCCACCTGCCTTTTCTTTTGAATTAGTGTGAAGTGCCAGCCTCAGTGGGATGATGACAGAATCTTTAGAGATGGTGGAGAAAATGCTTAAGCAGAAAAGCAGCCCCAGGAGAAGGAATGGGTGTTTGTCTCACTGCTTCCTAAGCTGAAAGCAGCTGGAGATGCTGGGGACTTGCTTGTTCTCTGTTGCCATTGCTTCTGTCATTTGAAATAGTAGGGAACCTCCAGACATAGAAGAGACTTTGTAATAGGTAAAACTCTGTTGGAGACCGTTTTGAGAATATTTGATCACATCTTGTTCTCTCATAACTCTGGGTGCAAACAATTGCTTTTGCTATGTCTTTACCTAGTTTCTAGGCAGTTGTTTAATATTGCAGTGCTTGCCTATGGAACAAAGGTGCTGTTATTCTGTAGAATCCTAAAGAAAGTATCATTTGTTTCACAGCAGTGTGACAAAATGGTAGGGAACGTATGACTCTGTAGAATAAAATGCAAAACACTTTTTTCCCTTTTTTTTTAGGCAGCTCTCTGGAATAGTAGACATTTGTGCTTGAAAAAAGGGAAGTAAAATCTGTGCATATCTAGTACCCAAACAGCTGATACGTCTCTGACGTGCCTTGCCAGGTGTGTGTGATTTAAAAACGATAGAGAGAAATGGGTTTTGCCTTTTCCTGGAGTTTGTTCTAAAGCTAAGGACAACACTTCTGGACATCTTTCAGCATAGTCAGAATTTAGGATTTTCAAATGAATTCTGTGATGGTGAGTAACTGGACAACATACTGTTAGATTACGTGTATGAATTTTGAATTTAGCCTATCTAGTTCTTGGGAAAGACAGTAGATTTCCAGTAAATTGTATTTCTGTTCTGGTAGATAGGAAAGAGCTAGGTTAGTGCAGAGAGGCAATCAAACAAGCACAGAGAATGTCAGCAGTAGGAAATGGAACAAAACAAAAATGCAGAATGCAAATTTCATGGTATTTCTGTATTCTAAATAGCATGCAGTTGTCGGCCTCCCTCACCTTGAAGAGGAGGTAATACTGCTGAAAACAGCGTAGAAGAGTTGAAAAGCACAAGCAGAGACATAGAATAGTTCTGCAAATGCTTTGCATAAACCTTACTTGAGAGTGGGTACACTTCTAGTGTTGCATATACAGAGGACTCCTGATTTTTAGGTTGTTTGTTGCTGAAGTGTGTGAGGGATTGTTGAGAAGTAAAGCAAGCTTAATTTGAGTATTTTTTTCCCACCCCATCTTCCAGCAGTTTTTATCTGATTGTCCTGTCTTTGTAAACTCTTGAGACAGAGATTTGGAGCTTGTGTACAGCTATGAAGATTGGCATAGGTCTTTGGAGTCTATATTTTAATTCATTCTAGTTCTCCATCTGATAAAAGCTTTGTAAATGAAAGCTAGAAGTTGAGGAGCTGTCTGAGTGAATTTAGGTTATTGCTTATGTTGAGTTTTGATGTTACATTATCTGGCTTCAACTTCTGCTGGTAATCAAAATCATGATTAGAAACTCAGACTCCTGTTTTAAATCTGAAATTACATTGTGAATTTAATTAACATAGTTCTAATTGTTCCCTTTTTAAATGGTTTACCTAAGGCTTCTGGATGGTCTTCAGATCATCTAGTTAAATGAAGTAACTTCCCTGTATTTTGTTTAAATGCACTGCTGAAGAACAGAGGTTTATGACTTTGCTGTTGGTGTCTAGTGTACACAGTTGCCATTTTTTGCTTTGGTGGATTGTAGTTCAGCTGAATCACTTTGCTGCTCTAGTCACCACCTGGCTCTACAAATATTTATTTCCAGTGCTGCAGTGAGGTGGTGGTGCTGGCCAGAGTGTTGTGAGGACTGTGTCAATAGCCTGTAAGTCCTCCTTTATGGCAACCTGAATAGTCACAGTCTAGAGCAAAGTCAGCAGATCTGACGGACTGAGGACACACTTGCCTTTTTAGTGCCACTGATGTGATGGAACTTAGGCAACAAGTGTGCTTACGTAATACTGTAATAAAATGTTATGTCTGATAAAAACCAAAAATACAGTTAGCAAACTTTCTGGACTCTCAACTGGTTGTTCAACATGTCTAGTAGTATTGTACGCACGTTTATTTAGTGGAGAAAAGATCACCAGGATATTGTTTAGAAATGGTTCATGGAATAACAGAAACTTTACAGTGTTCATATCTATTGTTTGTCTTTTAAGTATTGAGAAGCTTTATCCTGCAGTAAAGTGTTGTAGCAGTAAAGGAGGTTCTTGAGTGACTTTGATTTGACTGCTTTTCCTGTTGAAATTGGATACAGCTGCTTTCCTGTACCCCAGCAGCCCTCCCCACTGATCAGCTATCAATATGCTTGGCACTATCCGTATTGGTTGTCTACATCCAGTTGGAAAAGCTAATACATGTTTGTCATGCATAGCTGCACTGTGCTTTGTGGTTATATATGTATATACCTATATTCTCTGTATATAATTATATATATATATGAGGTATAGAAAAATCAAGGGCTACTGTTCTCTTTCTTGATAGCTCTTTGATAGTGATTTGCACCTCACATGATGTGACTACCAACTTCGAGCTTCTTTACAAAAGCTTGATGGGATGTGCTCATCAGTTCTGTCTTTTTTCTGTCTTCCGAACAAGTCTGTTTGTCCTGACTGTGGCTGTGCTCTGGTGCCGGCCGTGGCTGTGCTCTGGTGCCGGCCGTGACTGTGTGACTGTGTTCTGGTCCTGGCTGTGACTGTGTTCTGGTGCCGGCTGTGACTGTGTGACTGTGCTCTGGTGCCGGCCGTGGCTGTGTGACTGTGTTCTGGTCCTGGCTGTGACTGTGTTCTGGTCCTGGCTGTGACTGTGTTCTGGTCCTGGCTGTGGCTGTGCTCTGGTGCCGGCTGTGGCTGTGTTCTGTCGTCCCTCCCGGGTGCTGCACTCTGGCCTGTACTGGGATTTTGCTGCTCCCCCGANTGGTCCTGGCTGTGGCTGTGCTCTGGTGCCGGCTGTGGCTGTGTTCTGGTGCCGGCTGTGGCTGTGTTCTGTCGTCCCTCCCGGGTGCTGCACTCTGGCCTGTACTGGGATTTTGCTGCTCCCCCGAGGCCCAGTGCTGTCCGTGCTGTAGCGCGCGTTGCTCTGCGGCGCTCCTGCCCGTGAGCTGGGCCGGAGGGCTGCACCGCTTCCTCCCGGAGAGCTTTTCCCAGCCAGGCTGGGTGGCTGCCTTGCCTCAGGCAGGAGCTGGGGCTGGGTGCTGGCGGAGAGGCAGCGTGGCCCAGGCCGGGGGTCACAGCGCGGTCCCTCTGCTCAGCGAGCTCACCCACCCGTGCCCGTGCCCGTGCCCGTGGCTGTGGCTGCTCCTCCTCGGCACCAGCTGCGGCCTTCAGCTTCACCTGCTGCCCTTCCTCGGGCCTTGGCCCGCCTCAGGGATTCTGCTCATGTGGCAGCGTGAGGGAAGTAAAACTCGAGATGCTTTTTCTTGTTGTTCTTCCGTGCTTCAGTCTCAGAGACCCGTCTCAGTGTTGTACAAGGTTGGGAGCACTCATTGTACAGCAGGTTGTGATGCACCATGTTGAAATTTTACTTTCAAGTTTTTGTTTATTTTTCAGTTATGTGTAAAAACTCCATTGCATCCCTTTTTGCTTTCTCCTGGTTCATAAGTTTCTACTGTGACCATCAGTTGAGCAAAACTTACATATGTACTTGGGCTTTTAATTTTTTTTTTCTTTTATGGAAAAACAGAAAAATCCAAATCCCAAGAGCTGTGCTAAAAATCTGGCTCTAAACTTTTATTCTTCTGTTGTTGTTTTGTAAATCTCTTGAGCCTCAGTGGATTGCATCCAAACTTAAGGTGTGATGATACCCTGTACAGCATCGGTGAGGGCTGTAAAACAGCTCTTTCCAGCTGCTGCAGGCCTTTGGTTGCTGTTTATTGAAACAACTGAAGTGAATGTTGTGCAGTAAGATCATAACTACACCGACAAATTCTCTGCAGTTGATTTTTTTGAGGAAAGCAGCTTGAAGGGCTGTATTTAAATTCTGTGTCCATAGGTGGTCTCAGGAATTCTGTGTGTTTGTCCTGCTCCCACAGCATCTTCTTGCAGTACCTCATGACTGTCTGTCCATAAATTGCTGCTTTGCTTCTCAAAGTATTTTGTTAAATGGTGATATGAGCCCTGAGCCAGCCTTCTGTGTTGTCCTTGGTATGGCTGGATCTGCTTGAAAGCAGAATAAAATTCCACAAATACTGAGTCTTTTTATATCTTCTTAACTGCAATCTGAAACAAAACCTGCTACTTTAATATCTAATTTCATTGAAGTGGTATTTGCAGATTAGCATTTTAATGTTGAAACACAAAATTTAATGATAAAGGTATACTTTTTCTGGATACTGATTTGCAGAAATAGCTGTTATTAAAAATGAAAGACATTCTTGCTAGTGTAAGGAAAATAAAGGGGAAGACAAAGTGCAGAAATGCATGGCTGAGTGTTTCATGCTTTCTGCCCTTACACTGGGTGCCAACAAAATGTCTGCAAGTAGAGGGAAACAGACTAAGAAATACAGTCAAAGAACAAATACTTCTATTTTCAGTAGTTGTAGGGGGAAAAAAAGATGCAACCTGGTTAAGATTCCCATGAGAATTTTATTGCTTTGCTTAATTCTGCTGTAAGCAGTATAAATAGTCTATTGCTGAATATTTCTGGGATTTTGAGAAAAGTCAACTGTACAATTGTGTACTTGCCTGTAACATTTTAAAAAGCCCTCAAAAGTGATCTTAAAAAAATCTCTAACTCCTTAAAGTTAGGCACAGTGAGTTGGGTATATTTCTAAAAATATTCCTCCTACTATTCAGTATACTTTTGCAAAACAGAATCCCAGTGTTAAAAATGGAGTAATTGTAGCCTGTTCTAGCTCAGTTAAAAGCTGAAAATTAAAAATATCTTAGAAGCACCATGGCGTAATTATGTACAGGCTTCTTTTTGTGTGGTCTTGCACAGCTACTGAGGGAAATACTCCTGCTCTGCTCAAAATTTGAAACACCTCATATAAATATATAAATATGCTAACTGAGTGATATTTAGTTAATCCTATTATGTCTTTTAAGGCAAAATTTTAAACTGGAGTCTTGACCTAATGTTCTCTATATGTCTTCTGGCATGAGACTTAGCTTTTTACTTTCTCCTTCATTACCAGAAAAAAATGTTATACATGATGTAGTGGTAGGTGTTCTTTGTCCTAAGTCATTAAAATACATGAGTTTGAGTGGGTTCAAGCAGCCCTAACAAAGCTTCAGAGTTTTGCTTGTGTGCTGTAGCATGTATATTGTGGGGGCAGTGTCTTGTGAATTTAGAAGGACTTGTGCCATTTTGTCTTAATTCTTTCTATGTCTCTCCCCTCCAGTATAAATAAGGGATCCAGTATATCTGGGATTTCTATGGTTTATTTAGAAACTTCAACATGCAAACTAAACAGCTGAGTAGTTGTGTGTACTGGAGGTGACAATATATAAAGAGCCTGTTAAGAACCCAACTTACAATGGGAATTTAATTTTAAAATACTTCTCTAGTGGAGCTGTGAACTTCATGTCCATAAGTGCCAACATCAGAAGTGTTTTTCCTGGTTAGAAGAGTTTTAAACACAAAGCACATGTAAAGTATTGGCAAAACAAGAAATATTTTCATTTTAATGTCAAGCATTTTTTTCATCAATTGCTTTTTGCTTTAAGGTTTGTTTGCTTCAGACAGACCAGTGAATGTCCCATTCCAATATACTGGGAGACAGTGAGGATGCCAAAGAGATGCAGTGTCCTAAAATACCAAAGACTCCTTTGAAAATGAAATTGTAATCTCTTCTCTAAGATGATGTGCAATGACGTTGTCTTGCACCTTGTAAAAAAATCTTGCTGTCTGTCATAGAACCCACTAATTATATTCAGTGTTACACAGTAAACGTGTGAGAATACTGGATCTGAATGCAGATTTATTAAAGGATAATCTAGTACAGGGTCTGGTGGCTTTTAAATACAGGGAACTCTAATGTGTTGACTGCTGTTTGCAACCTGCCAGGTGAAAATGAGTTGTGATTTTTAAAATAATGAAATTTTAGACAATCCATTTTAATAATAAGATAAATGAGTAAGTGGGAGCATGATGTTGTAATATAACCATTTAAAAGATTACTTGTTAGCTGAAATTATGCTTACATATGTTAAAAATTAAGAATGGTATGGGGAAAAATGGTTTTTGTATCATCTGTAAGCTTCACCCTTTCTTGAAGGAAGGTTTATGTGGAGAAAGAAGCATGTAAACAATCAAAAATATACCAAACAGCTTCTTGGTCTGAAGCTCTTCTTCAAGTTGAAGGATCTTCTCATATTAATGCATTATGCTGAGAATCCGAATAAAGGCATAATTTATGACAAGTGACTATTTTTTTAATTGATACTTGTAACTTCTTGCTGCTACTGCATGCATTTTTTCACAATACTCCAGATAGTGACGCCAAAAGTTCTGTGCTGCTGTGGCAAAAGGTGGCATAAAGCTTCAGTTTCTGCTCAAAATAGATGAATCTATATGCTAAAATGGAAAGGATGTTTTCAGAGAGTGGCAGAATTCAGCAGTGTAACATCTCCCTGCATTCCTCTGTGGGGATTTGTGGCTGCAAGGCTCATCTTGAAGCTTGAGGCTTCACTGGAGGTTTTGCTATGATTGCTGTACTGTTGCTGTGCCAGATTGTTTGCCCGTCCGCTAATCCCCCGTTGCAATGGCAATCTAAAAAGCACAGCTATAACAGTCACAGTAAGTGTTATTTAGAAGATACAGCTAATCACCCTCTATGCTCAATTGCCACTCTTGTGAAGACAAAAGCATTTGGAGGAATGTTAGCCTAAAGCCTATTCAGACACTTAAATTTTCCCAATAAGCTTTCTATAGCTGTTGTGCTAGATGTGCCTGGACAGCAGAATCTTAGCAGTCGTCAAGCAGAATAAGCTCTACTGACAGCAGTGTTGCAGAAGGCTCTGGGGCCAGTGGACTGATCAACTTTCAGCACTGTTACTCTACAGACCCTCGTGGCACCTGGAACCTGGAGCTCCTGCAATGCCTGCAGTTGCATAATACACCTTTTCAGAGGAGCTCTGTGGAAATCTCCCTAGAAAACAACGTAGAAATCAATGGCAAAGTATTCTTGTATACAGTAGTTCTAAATACATTAATTTTTCTGGCTGTTTTATTAATGGAAAATTTTTGTTTTCCACATATAGTAATGCTTTAAATGTCCCTTGTTTGTGGTACTCTGCTTTAGTCAAATAATCAAATAAATACAACAGATATCTAAAGGTGTGTCATTTACTGATTATGTTTGTAGAAAAATAACATGCCCTTTACCCTAATATATATTTCTCTTGGAGACTCCCAGAAAGCTGAGCTTCCATTCAGCCTGTGTTTGCTGCAGATGAGCACCTGCTGTCTGTCAGCTTCCAAGAACAGCTTCATGTGCTGAGCTTTAGTATGCGCTCTAGTGTACACACATGTCCTTGAAAGCATTTTTTTCCCAATAGCTTGGCAGATAGTGCTGCCATACTTCATTATACTTGTAGTTTCAATGAGAATGTTCTCTAAAGGCTGGTGGCTCCAGCTGATCCTCTGAATGCTGAGCACAGAATTATAATTCAGCAGCCTGGGGGAGGGCTGGGCTCGCTGTGGCGGGCCCAGGGCACTGCTTACTGCCTGTTGCTTAATCAGCATGAAACTATTAGCAAATTCTTGCCATCTCAGCCATAATGTGCTGCTAATAGGTTTGCTTTATTGCACAGGACAGTCAAAAAGCCTGGAATGTTTTAGTAATATGGACTAAGCATAACATTCTTCTTAATGAAGTTTGACAGTGTTTTCAGAACTCCCTCACGCTGTATAACAAGAGTACCATAAGTGCATTCCTGTGTACTAAGTGCTGGTAATTTATTTGTGTCTTTCCTAATGCAGATCTTCTTACATGAAAGCTTTTAACACAATTTCAAATTCTAATGAATTATATAACATGGATTCCTGGCAAAAAAGCATCTGTATAATTAGTCCATTTAAATATGCTCTCTAAATTTAGTCACAGTTTTACGTTTGTCAGAAGACTTTGTAAATCTTACTTCAGTGAAAAAAAATCACAGAACTTGTTTATTTGGGTTTTTAAAAATTAATTTAGATTCTCTCTCACCCCCAGTATTTTGGAACATGCTTTGTAATCTGAAGCATGCAGTGCACGGGGGGTGTGTGTGTTAGTGTGGCCTCTTTCCCTTGGCTCATCAGGAGCAAGTTTCAGAGAGGGCTAGTGCCAGATATCTGAATTTGACTTTGTCCTCTCTGCCTTTTGTTTAGGGAGAGTATTTTTTTATGACTGTTCAATAAGTTCTTAATTTTACTGGTGAATTGGAATGAATCTCTGATATCTAGGGCTTGGGAACATTTTCAATTTTTCTTGTCAGCAGTGAAAAATTGTGTTGTGTGGCAGAAAGACAATTCAATTATGTCAGTTTATTCTTACTTTTAATAAGTTGTGAATTTTTCTTATAATCATGGGAGAAGTGAGAAGGGTCACTGTGTTTGCCTGCTTCCCAGCTTGGTACCAGTCAGCCCAGGCAGTCTGCATGATGGGCAGGGATGTGACAGAGGACTCTGCTTCCTATTTTTACTGCAGGGTCTGGTTCACTTACAGCTGCTCTCACTCATTTCTCTCTTACATCTGAGAGTCTTATCTCATTCCTGGAGCCCAGAATTCAAGAGAGGTTTTTATGGTCGTAATCCAACAATGCTGCTCATAGTCAGAGTGGCTCTAGTGTGAATGCAGTGCCATCCTGGTGAGACCAGAGGCAATCTTTATGATCAGTGCATCTTGAGCAGGCCTTGCCTGAATGGATGTAACTGTGACAGCAGGCCTTTGGAGATGGAGTCTACTTCAAATATCAAAATACTTGACCCCCTTCCCACACACACACACCTCCTCCTCCTCATTTCTGGCAGGCTGTACCTCTTTGTTTCAGTTCTTCAGAAGACGTCTTTCATCCTCAAACTTAGGATGAAGGAGGTGCAAACAAGCAGGGGGATTTCTGTTAAACATTTAATTACAGTAGGTGTTTATACTTGTCTGAAGGAACGAAATCCACACAGAAAGCTGGAGTAAGGCTTTTTGTGTGTGTGTATGTCCTGTTCCTTACACAGTTGGCTTCTATAGCAGATACAGCATTTTATGCTATGTTAATGCATATGTTAAATGCATGTTATGTTAAATAGGTATGTAGTAAGCCTTTGAATTGCTCAGCAGTCCGTGTGGGACATCAGGGACCATTGGAACGTGTTCTGACACCTATTTTGCAACAAATACCAATGGACATCATGCAACAGTTTTCTGTGTGAAACTTGTAACTTGGTAATGTTTAAGGCATATTATTGGAAGAGGAGAGAGACTTAGATTTAGTTTTGGCTTTTGAGGGTGGATAGTTGTGCTGAACTTCTGGGGGAATAGTTGAGGAGCCCATTCATTATGATTCTTTGAATATTGTGGCATATGCTCTTTCTCTCCCCTGCTTTTTAAGTAAGTTT
This sequence comes from Climacteris rufus, assembly GCA_013398175.1. Lineage (NCBI taxonomy): Eukaryota > Metazoa > Chordata > Aves > Passeriformes > Climacteridae > Climacteris > Climacteris rufus. Next base: position 85,673 of record VZRZ01006993.1, read on the forward strand.
CTAGACCATGTGACACACTGCCTTAATCCCTTCACCGATTCTTTTATTTAAGATATAATAGACATGCTATAGGCAGTATGCATTCATGCTATTTTGTGGTTCTTTCTCTGTTACTGTAGCATACAATCCACAGAATTTTTTGTTACCCTAACGGCCACATAGAAATTATATTTGAGTTGTGAAAATTACAACTAACTGCTTCTGAGCAGATAAATACTAGATTTTAGATTGCACTGCATTTACTCAGAGGCATAAAGAAGTTAAGCAAAAGCCCCAAAACACAGTTCACTTAGTCTGCAAGACCTCTATTTTGTATTACAAAATGCAACTTGTTTCATAATTTGCTTATTTGCAACTTCTCAGGGCAGAAAAGTGACTTGAAGTTTCCTGTCAGTGCTGCAGCTGTGAAAGTGAACCAGGGGGAAATGGCCACAGGTCCCAGTAAAAAATACTCTTAATTAAACATGTGTGGTTGGCCAGCTCATAACATTTTGGGGTTGTTTTTGCAAATTTTTGCAAATTGTACCAGGAATTGACTTAGCAGCCACAATTTTGAGGATGGTGAACTCAATAATTCAAAGTCAGGGAAGAATCTAGCACAACTGAAGCACAAGTGTTCCCACTTGTCTGGCACGTTTCAGGATATTGCTTTGGGTGACTTAAGTTCAGTGCTGGAAAGCTTTTCAGCATAGAGGTGGTTTTACTGCCTTTGTGATCATCTGTGAGCATGAAAGTGGGTTTGTCAATTGTTGAACTTGCTTTGAAAAGAAAAAAGTATTAATCCCCCGAAGTAGAGCACTGTGTGTGTTTTCTTGTCTGGTTTGTTTTGCATCTTACTAATTTTTTGGAGTTAACCACCTCAGTGAACGGGACAGGAGCCACTGCAGGGCTGACATGACTGAAAGTGGGGGCACGTCCTTATTTTGTTTCTGAAATCTGAGAAGCTTGATTGTCCAAAACTTGTTCCTCAGATTTGTGGGAATGTCTGAAATTGGACGGATGACGAGATCCAGTGGTAGCTTCTTGCTTTAGCCATGTGAGTTTTTCCAGGTTGAAGAAAATTGTCCTCAGATTTTTCTTCTTGGGAAGGTGTGCAGGGGTAGGAGAGAGAAAAGTGTCCTCTTTCCTTACTGGCATGATTTTGTAACACTTCTGGGTTGTAAGTTACTTTAAGTATTGATATACCCTGGTGGTTTACAGAGGAGAGGAGAATGTAGAATCTTTTCTTGCTTAAATTGATTTAAGATATTCCCACCTTTCCTGACCCAGGATTTTCTACTAAAAATTAATATTAGTAATATTTTTTAATTTTTCAAGAAGTGGTGATAGGGACTCTGAACAATGTGCTGTTCCTATTTTTCTTAAAATAAAAAGTGGCAGACATAGCAGTGCAGCATATAGTCCTTTACCTCCCTGTGCTTTCCATTCCATCTCATTTGATGGCACTGTGGCAAAAGTATCCCTTTCCTTTCTAGCTCTGTAAGGTGATATATGAGATGCAGAGTGCTGGGCAGTGTTTGGTTTGTCCCTGCAGACTGGTGGAAGGCCTTCAGCATTGCCAGAATCAGTGAGGTGAGCAGGCAGCTTGCACCTCTCTGTGCCACAGTGAGTTCCCTACATGGGTGTACTTTGCAGTTACCTTGGTTTACATGTTGCCTGAAATAGTCATAATGAGAAATGCTTATCATGAAGTTTTATCAGACATCAGTGCTGTATCAGCCATGTACAGCACCCTTTTCCTTGTGGTTGGAAAGGTTTGTGTGGCTGTGTGGAAAATGTTTTATTTTATGCTCCATATGTAAAGTATTGCATGTGTTAGATTTCATGTTAAAATAGTTTTTCTCAAAAGGCTGCTAAAAGCACCTTCTTCAGAGTTCGTATTTTTCATTCCAAGGTAGGAAGCAAAATTATCTTTCTCTTTTCACTCTTATCTCTCATCCTACTGCTGTGTTCTGTACTCTGAGGTGACAGGAAGAGCTGTCCTTACTCATCTTAAAAATATTTGTTGTTCTCTGCCTGGGCTACTTGGGGTACTTTTTTCCTTCTTTGGTGGCACGAGGCCTCTTCTACTCCAGGTATGTTTTTTAGTGCTCTGATCACTGTGGTACTGTATTGCTCTTTCTTACAGGCTGTTGATTTTTCTTAAGGTGAAACAGGGACTTAAACCCAACATTTCAGTTGTGCATACTTGTACAATAAATCAACTTCTTATTGTATGCTTTTAATAGCTTCTTCATTTGTTTGTAACTTCTGATGTGAAAGTGCTGCTTTTCAGGATGAGGGTTACAGATCTGTAACATAACTTTACAAAACCTCATGAGAGTAAGAAAAATAGAGAACAATCCCATTGTGGTTCTTTCTTGCTGCATAGACACAGCAGAAGAATACCAGAAGTGCTGTTGAAGGTTGCGGGCTAAACTGCACTTAATTTTTCAAGGAAAGTTCCCTATTTCCTGATCAGGCTGTTGCAAATTTAATTCCTTGTTTGCTGCATGCCTAAGTAACCTTTTTTCCCCCCTCAATTTACCATTTTTTTTCTGGTCCTGGGAGAAATAGACAGTTCTTTACTTGTTATTGTTTCTATAACTCATTCTGTTTTAGATACTTGAAGATAATTCCTTCTCTCAGCCACCTTTGAAATTTAATTAGGCAGCTAAACCTCCTTAAGAGCTAACAGAGAGGTTTTGAAAGAGAAGGTCCTGCTCTCCTGTCACCTTAGTCAGACACTTCAAAGGTGTCCCTGACTGACCTTGCAGTGACCTGCAAACACCTAAGGAGTCTAAATATGGGAGGGCTTTTTGTTTGTTTGTGGGATTTTTGTTTGTTTTCCTTTCAAAGTCTTAATGGGGTTGATTTATTGCCGTTCTGTTTTTTTCCAGCACTTCTCTGCAGGATCACATTGGCATCATGGGTGCAGAGGTCAAGGGAGATGGGATTGCTCCTCTTGGTAGCCAGTGGCCAGTGGGTCAGAGTAGCTAGGTGTTAGAAATGTATCATTAATCTTTTGTTTTCTGACATAAATAAATGTGTGGTTTTTTCTTGTTTTCTAAACTTTGAGTTGTTGGTTGTGTCCATTGAACGATGCTTTATTAATCTGGTGACGTGAACTGAATTAGCAAAAGCATTTGCTGAACTTCTGGTATAAGCAGGAGTGTCAGTGTGGCTTCTGCCTTTCTGCACAAAGGAAATTCTTTGCTTGTGTGCATGGGTAGTTAGGGTAACTAACTCATTTAAAATAGCAAGTTACTTTTCTCTTGGCTTCTTTTTCTGCTAAGATGAGCAAATCAGTTTTTCCAGAAGGAAAAAGTGGAAAAAAAGTTGTTTGGTTTGTTTGGGGTTTTGTTTTCTGGTTTTTTTGGTTTGTCTTTTTTTTTTTTTTTTTAATGGTAGGTATTCTGATGTGTTAAAAAGGATAGCTCTTGAAAAATTTGCCTGTAATTACAAACGTGGACTTTATACACGTTTAAGAACATCTTGAGAATTCTTATTTCTCTAATACTAGTTTGTTTTATGTTAGAGTATTAATACATTACTTGATGAACAGATTTTATCATAATTTTTCTAGACTTTGGGTGTGTAATTTGCTTTTTGGTTTGTAAAGGTACAGAGTTAGCATGACAGTATTTAAAATGTGATTCTTCAAATCACATATTTTGAAATTGAATATCCAGTCAGGATCCCTAGAACATGCTTTTTCGGGTGTTTCTGTTTATAAATTGAGCAGTGTTGAAACTTGTTTCCCGGGTTTTTAATACAATGTTTATGGAAGTTAATGTGAATAGCTACAGCTACATTGGCTGTTTTCTTTTTCTGAAGTTTATCCCAGAGTGGGACATTGTAATCAAGGAGATTTGGGGTACATGAGTGGCATAGTGTTTTTGTGAGTGGTAGTTGCAGGTAATAAATTCAGGGAATACTTGGACAGGAAGGTGTGGAGGGTGGCAGGGTATAAAGTGACTGGAGTCTACCAGTTCCACAACAGAATATATCACTGTTAATGTATTAGTAAGGCAAACCAACAGATACCATTCTAGTATCTGTTTTGACACTTTGCTTCCTAGGCCAGTTAACTGTGTTCTTCACTGGGGTTTGCCACCCTAATTTAATCCCACAAGATACTTCAGTATCCCAGTAAGTGTGCTCATACACTAGCTGTGCTCATACTGTTTGGATACTGGTGATGTTCTGCAGCTGCATATGTTATTAAAAACTTCTAAGTGCTGCAGTTCATAAGCTCAGGAAGATATTTTAAAATTATTTTAACACCTAATAAAGCAATACTGGCATAACAAATGCTTGCAGAATTTGCTGCCACGAGCAACATTTAGTGAAGCAGAGTTTTACACAAGTGAAATCTGCTTTTACAGCAGAGTAAAAGGACAGCAGCTGTAAATTGTGTGGGAGTTCTGCATTTTCTTGTCAAGTGTTTGGAATTAAATACCCTTTCTAACAGAACACAGATTTGATGACTGCTCTGTTTTAGAACTGTCTCTTGCAAATTGTTATTTTCTCTATTTTGTTTGTAATCTTCAACTTTTTGTTGTGAAAGTGAACACAATAATACACATATAGAGTTTTAAACTTCTAAATTGTTCTGAATTTTTCCTTCTCTTTCTAGTGGTAGAATATTAAAATTTTTGCTTTATTGAATGATGAGGTCTTGGTAACTTGCACAGTAGTAGTTAGACTTCATTCTGTTTATTCAAGTGGTTCTTAAGGTATCTTTTAGGTTTTTGAGCTTGCTCAGTACTACAACTTCAGTAACTTTTCAGTAAATTGAGAATTTTATCAGAGGTGATGTTGACTTTCCCGTCTGCACTTTTCATGGGTACCTGGCTTTACACTGCTTTGTGTAAGCACTGGTCCCTCAGAAGTACACTTAAAGGCTCTGGGATCTGTGCTTTTGAAGCTGTAGAAAAAACTGCCATTCAGTTTGAAGTGACTATAATGGAAACTTTTCCATGACCTTTAGGCTATTATGAGTTCAAATAACACCATTCTACACTCCTTTCCCACAATAATATTTCATAGGAGCAAACTTTTAAGACGTGGTGTGGTTCTCCAATGGAGACAACATAGACATGTTCCTTGAAGGTGTTGATAATCTGTCTTTAAAAATACTTTGACCTCTCTGAGGCAAATGAGATATGCAGCTATACATTAAACCAGTTAAAACAGTAAATGGTTTGTTGAGTGAGGACTCTCCACTACTTCTGAAATTTAAAGAGATTATTCTGCTGTAACAGTTCTAAAAGAGCTGAAGAACATGTTGTGCTCTTGTGATACATCCCATCTGAGAAGCAGTACCTATGGGCCTATTACAGGACAAATTTCCACTGGAGGAAGAAAGCTAGGCTTTTCTTGTGTTTTCTTAGTGTACTATCTTAGTTTCTACAGAAAATAGCCTTGAGAGACATCACAAATGATTCCCAACAGCTTTATTATTTGCAAATTTGCATTCAGACACATATTGTGGGCTCCGCAGAGCTCAAGAATTGAGCTAAAATGCAGAAACAACTTGAAATGAACTTCCATAAAAATGGAGGAAAAATAAGTGTGTAAATCTCCTTCTGCATGGCATATCCAGGTTGTTCAAGATGCAGGCTTGTGTTTCTGATTTAGGTTACAGGTAACTACATTATGTGTGTTGAGAGTATTGGCATTTTATCTGGTGAAGTGAACAGGGGGAAAAAGGAGTGAAGGAAATTTACTGTCTGACTTTTCAACATTGTTAAATTTGGCCACTCTTTCCCTTTACTGGGGTAAGCTTGCTGTGTAAGCATGTGTGACGTAGAGTGTTTCATATGGTACTGAAATTTTCTGCTATAGGAAAAGCAGCTTTGTCTGTATCCTTGGACAAAAGCCTTTTTATGGAAGGGAGAAGCTAGATTGTGCAAGTGGCAAAGTACAAGTAGGGTAAACACTGTCATCTTTGTGCATGTTTTACAAAGGATCCCATTGTAAGATCTTATTTCCGTTTTTTAAAATATTTGACATCACTGTTGCAATCCCTCAATATATGTTCTTTTATTGCTGTAAACTTCCTACATTCATATGTGAGAGTTTGCTCATGCAGTGAGCAACTGCAGAAATGTGAATGGGAAATCTGTGGAGCATGCAGGGGGGAAAAAAGGTTTTCCATCAATGCTCTTTGATAGGTCACTTATGATGGATGATCTGGGAGTGGTCTCTGGCACTCCAAGACCCAGCCAAGTTCTCCCTCCTGTCACAGGCTGTGTCCTGCTGCTGCAGCCAATTTCTATTTCTGTTCAAGTGCTTCTGAATGTGGCAGAAGCAGCCACCTTTGGCTTTCAGTGCTGCAGGATTTTGCAGTACAATTAAATCATTATCTTGATGAGCAGAAAATAATTTAAGTCACTTCTTTTCGGCTACAAAGAGAAGAGAAAGTATTTAGTTTGAGAGGCTTTTTGCTATGCACATAGATATCGATAGAGCTTTACAGTGGCACTAGATAAAGATTTATATTTTCATCAACTTAAGGAAACTTTTTTGGTGTTATGAGAAAGCTAAAGCAGAAGGGAACTTAAATGGCTGAAGTAACACAAGCACATTCTGGCAGACCCCAATGTCTTATGTACTAAGACTAACCTGTTTTCATAAAACAAAGTATTAACAGAGGTGTATATATAATAGAATTAATTGTATGCAACTATCTCCAGTAATACAAGGAAGTAATATCTCAGCTTGTAATTCAGCGTAAGTAAAATACAAAATTTCCTGAAAGATAAAATTAGCAAAGGTGAATCAGATGCTTATTTTAACTGTTTCCAGTCTAATGGAAGGTTACTGGCTAGTCATTAAAAAAATTACTTTGACTCTATCTGCTTAATTTTTAAATGGGACACTTTGAACATTTAAGTGTTGAATGGCCTTTATAAGGCAGGTATATTTGAATTATTCGTATGATTTGATTTTAATTCTGTGTTGCTTTGCAATGTCATATTTTTTCTTACCATTTCATAATGGCAAATCAACTGAACACAAGAGTTCAATGCAGTTAAATAATACTTGCATTACTATAGCTTGTCTGAAATTTATATTCAGCTACTAACAGGCTTATAATGTTTACTCTCATTGTTTTATATGTTCCTTAGACTTACAGTGTGAATTATCCAGCCTAGTTTGGAGAAGGTTAGGGCATAAAACATTGTTTCAGTTCCCATTTGAATTTGGCTTGTTAAATTAGCTTGCTGTATTCGCCTCTAGGGTAGTAGAGGACTTGCTGAAAAATGTCCCCCTTGGATTTTTGGGTATAAGTTTTAAATACACCTGTATCTGTTAGAAAGAAAATAGAGTCCAGAACATGTTTGTGAAAACATAAGCCAAAAGAAGAAAGAGGAAGGAAAAGATGAGCTAATTATTCCGGTTGAAGTTGTCACTTTGTGAAAATGAAGCTGTAGATCTTTTGAGATTTCTTTTGTGTCACTCCTGTTGAATAAAGCTGGTATTGAAGTCCCAGCCCTCCTAAAAGGACAGCAGCAATTCCTTGGCAAGAAGCTCAGTTGTTGAGGGAACTGAGATGCTTCATTCCCAGTCTCAGGATGCTGTGGGATGTGCCTGTTCTCCTTTCTTCAGCTTGGTGCTGCAAAGAGTCAGTATTTCCCTGCTTGCCTTCAGTATAATGCTCTTCTTTTGCAGGAGTATGGACAATCTGTTGCTTCATAAAGAGTACTGAGATTTGCATTTTTTTTTTTTTAAAGTTCTTCAATTTTAGCAGCTACTTACAGCAATCTGAATGCTGCTACTGAAATGAAAGCTTACATTCAGGTTCATAACATTAGGAGAAGCTGCAAACAGAGGCACAACAACTAAAGCAATTTGGTGTGTGGTAGGTTGTGTTTTGCAGGCCAGCAATGCAGTTATTCTTTAAGCAGTTGTTATGTTCTAGGAGTTTTCGTCTTGAATTTAAGTCCTGTTAATGGAAAAAGGTAATTACCAGTTACAAGCAAACTTTGTTTTCTGTCTTTTTGTTGCTGGCATACTATACTTCTTCCCAAGGTACTTTTCATTACCAAAATGTGTAAGTTTGCTTTTCATTGCAGTGAGTTCAGGTTTCCTGAGGCCTGATAGCATATCTGTGGCCTTTGTTGAAAATGTTGACTGTTCATTCATGAATGATTAACAGGTTGTTTTTTTTAAAGGCACGTATCTGCTTCCTACTGTGCCAGTATAAAAACTGTGTTCTGAAAATGCTGTGTGTGCAGTCTCTGTTTGAAGAATGTTGTGTGTTGATCCTGGAAACTTTGTCCTGCCTACATGAAACTCTCTTCCTTATCAATTAGCAAGGATTTAGTGCTAGCAGACTTTACTGAGAGACTGAGATTAAATGTGGCAGATTTCTATAGCATTATAATACAGAGCATTACTGAGCTCTGGGAGAGGTCCTTGTGTTCTTGAAGTTGCCAGAGTGCTTAATGAGCTGTACAATTTTCATTCATGTTGTAGTGTCATAGAAGTATTTCTGCTTTCTAATTTTTCTTCATTACTTTTATAGCAAGAGTCCTTCACTGGTTTAGCAGGAGAAAGCAACATGAAAAGCTCTGAAATCCATACCAAATAGCAAATGAATGTTGAAATGTTTGGAGTATAAGGCGTTTTGTGTTTGCATGCATGGGCATGTTGAAGGACATGTTCTTGCGATTCTGATAGTGAGAAGGCAAGGAGTGCCTTTGGGAAGATTTAATTCCATGTTTATGAGCATTCAGAGTTTGATAGCAAAAAAGGACCTCAGGGAAGGAAGTTCTAGCTGGAAGTCCTGTTTAGTTTTTAGCATATATTTAAGTTTCCCTTAACTGTGTATGCCTGGTTTTGGGCATACACCCACGGAAGTGATCAGGAACTATTTTGATCTAGGTAATGCTTTGGCTATTCGGATTAATATACTGGCAGTGAGTAATGGTTTGGATAAATGTAAGTTAAATTAATCTGCTTTTTGGCTTGAAACTATTCAAGTTTTTTTCAGAACTCAGTTGTGAACTCACAAAATGGTCATCTGGAAGGAAAGGGGGAGGTGATGCAGTGTCTGGGAGCTCTACAGGGACATCTCCTGTGACCTGCCTGTGTGGGATTCCCCTTACCCACTTGAGGGGTGGGAATGAGGGCGATTGACCTTCCTGCCTGCCAACACTGGCATGGAATGTACACTGAAGTTAATTTCAGGAATCCTTGAACTTTCTAAAAGCGGTTTTTCTTATCAATAAATAAGAAATTCTTGACAAAATTAGCCTTGGTGTAAGGTTGTGTGCTGTTGAACTGAGCACAGTCGTAGTCACAACAACATACCTCACTGCATGGCTCGGGCTATGAGGAAGTATTGCTGCGTGCTACAAGGTTATTTAAAATAGTTCCTGATAAGAAACCTATATCCCTCAAAGACGTACTTATGAGCTAAGCTGTGTGTTGTAGTCAGATTGATGGCTTTGCATTTTCTTAATGCTTCACTGAAACCAGTAACTTCCAGATGCCTTTCAAAAATCTTGCAGTTCTCCCTGAAAAATGTGTCAGAAGAGAAAACAACAGGGAATGAAAGTAGCTGGAGGATTGGCCTGGCAGGACAGCTGGTTGTCTTGTTTGTTGATCATGACAAAAGTTCTGTCTTTACCTTGAAAACCAAAAATTGGGGTATCGAGTTTGAAAGCAGTAAGCATTCAGAAGAAAATACTTCACTTTCACATCGTGTTACTGTTTTAAACATAACCAGTGTGCTGCCTCAGTTATGTGGCAGTATTTTTTCTGTGAGCTCCCAGTATTGGCTGAGCACATCCATGTCCTGCTGTTTTAGCTGGAGTTGTGCTGGTTATAATGCTGAAATGGTTGAAAACCTCAGCATGAAGCTTCTGAGCCATATTCCTATGTGTTGCTTGAGAAAATGTTCCAAAAACTACACCAAGCGTTCTTGACCATAGGCTTTCTATTTAGAAAACGCTTTTATTAACACACAGAACTGTTCTCTTAATGATAGCACTTAACTGTCTTAATTAAAGCAAAAAAGCAGCTGTTAAATGCAGACCAGACAGCAAAGCCTTCTTATTGTCTTGTGTGGAAGAGGAATTTCGGGAGGAGGTGTGGGTTGTGCAAGCCAGCAGCCCCCCACCACAGCAGCCAGGGTGCTTGGTGGTGCCACTTCCTTGAAATAGAGGAAGGAGCAGGAGGTTTGTGCGTTCTGGGGTGCAGGTGCATGGTGTCGTTTCAAAGGCAGACCCTGGGGCTTCATGGCAGGATGGGTCATGTGGGCAATGCAGCTCTGCAGGCTGCTGGGAAACCAGGGCACAAACGGTGCTCTTGAATGAGAAGGTGTCAAGGTTGCTGCCCCAGCATCCCGGGGAGTCGAGGTTCATCCCTGGAGACAGTAGGGTGGTGCTTCGTTCATAGTAGTGCTGTTTATGCTCTTAGAGCTCTCAGGATCGACTCCACCAAAGGCAGCCGTTCAACCCCTCCAAAAAAAAAAAAAA